>JAAFKN010000023.1:0-32496 GCA_011800035.1 Thermochaetoides dissita | reverse complement strand
GGCACACCCTCCTCTCAATCTACCGCCGCATCTTCTGCATCGTCTTCCTCGCCAACATCATCGCCCTCATCTCTCTGCTGGCACGGCATACTACTAGCAGGACAGGAAAGTCCGCCGGGCCGACTCGGAGGCTGACCTACCACGACGCCATCACCGCCACAACGGGCAACCTCCTGGCTGCGGTGCTCATCCGCAACGAGCATGTCGTTAACACGTTGTTTTGGACGTTGGGCACGGCAACGAAGTATGCCCCCTTACGAGTAAGGTCACTTGCGGCGAGGGTGTACACATACGGCGGGGTTCATTCGGGAGGAGCCGTCGCCGCAGTGGGATGGTATATTTCCTTTCTGGTGCTGGTGACAAGGGAGTTTGCGTTGCGAGGCGAGGTGACGGTTGTCCGGAGCTGGGTGTACTTTGTGGCATACACCATCCTCGCAGTGTTGGTGAGCATCCTGTGCACGGCGCACCCGGCGTTCAGGAGGGTGATGCATAACTGGTTTGAGGGGACTCATCGGTTTGGAGGGTGGTTTTGTATTGTTTTATTCTGGGTGCTGCTCGTGCTGCTGGCGGCAGAAAACCGAGGTCCTGAGGGGGCAACGATCGGAAAAGTGTTGGTCAGGGAGCCGAACCTGTGGATGTTGGTTGCTATTACGGGGCTGGTGGTGTACCCGTGGACGAGGCTGAGGAAGAGGGAGGTGCAGGCGGAGGTGCTCTCGCCACATTGTGTCAAGCTGACGTTTCGGTATCGGAACGTGCAGTTCGGCCAGGCCGTGAAGCTCGCGGATCGGCCGTTGAAGGAGACGCACGCGTTTGGGGTTATTCCGCTGCCAACGGCGAGTAACGTCCCCCAGGCTAGGACGGGGATGATGAAGGGTCGCTGCTCAGGCTGCTGTTCTTCTCCTTCTTTTTCTCCTTCTCCTTCACCGTCCCCCTCTCCTCCCTCTCAAGACAAGCCCCAGGCCAGAGAGAAATCCAAAGAAAAAGGCTTCTCCGTCATCGTCTCCAAAGCAGGCGACTGGACCTCCTCCCTCGTCGCCCACCCGCCCTCAACAATCTACACCCGCGGCGTGCCACAATTCGGCGTCCTCCGCATCGCCGCCCTCTTCCGTCCTGTGCTCCTCGTTGCAACAGGCTCCGGCATTGCCCCAATCCTCTCCCTCCTCATCCAAGTTCCGCACCATCCCGTGCGTATCGTCTGGTCGACGCACGACCCGGAGGCGACGTACGGGCGCGACATCTGTGACGTGGTGTATCGAGCGGATCCGCACGCCGTTGTGGTTGATACGAGACGAGTGAAAAGGCCGGATTTGGTTAGATTGTGCTATCGAGTGTGGGAACAGGAGGGGTGCGAGGCGGTGGTGGTGATTTCGAACCAGAGAGTGACGAGGAAGGTGGTGTATGGTTTGGAGAGCAGGGGCGTCAGGGCGTTTGGGCCGATTTTTGACTCGTGAACGGAATGGGTTTGGATACTAAATCATGAATTAAGGACATTCAAGCTAGCGGACGTACATGTCATCCCGTCATTTCCGTCATGATGTTCTTGGAATTCGTAGGTTGGGATAGATCTTGGAACTGGGTTAAATCTTGTCTTCGGCTAAGATATATACATGGTAGGCTTTCAATAAATATTTGAGCGCGCACTTGGCCTTTTTATCGCAGAGAAGTTGTTGGAAGGTCCATGTCCGCGTAGCTCCCCCTCTGGGATTGGAAGGCTGTACAAAACAAAGGTTGGTTAAGGTAGGTTGGTCTGGAATGTTGTGTCAGAGAGATATACCACGTCGGCAAGGAGCAAGTGTGTTGGCCTTGGTTGAGCGGCCTTATCTTATCTGCCTATCTTATCTAGTCCTATCTCTCCACTTATCTCTTATCTTGGATACAATGTCCGTGAACCTTTACTTGTCCCTCTTCTTACTTTCCTCTCCTTTTCAGACATTCCTCAATCCTTACTTGTAAGGGCCTCATATCTTTATACCTCATCTGACAAAAAGCCTATTTAGCTCCAGCCACGCAGATGCCCTTATTGCAAAGCTCGAGTCAAAAAGCGGGTTAAAAAGCAAACATACAACACGGGGGATTCCCCAGTCGTCACCGACCTGAGTACTAACCCCGCCCTTGCTGGCTTATCTATGGGAGAGCGGACGGGATCCCGAGTTTTCCAGCAGGTATGGTCGTATGTGGTAAAAGGAATGGCCGAAAGTGATTTAAGTAAGAAGCAACAACGCTTGATTCGGGGAGAAAAGTCTTGGACCTTTGAACGCTCTGGGCTGTCCAACACTACACTGCTTCCTGACACAGCTCGTCATCCTGAAGGAGATGCCAGCTTTGAATGCCATTCAACTCGCTCTGGGAAAACTGCAGGTTCGGAGAGCTCGCAAGTTCAGATTTGCGCAGCAACCATTGGGCCTGTCCTCCTATAAGCTCTGCCACTACTTAGGAGTGGTCGGTCGGCCGTAGATGGACTCAAGGGCACAAGAGAAATTTACCTATGAAAGCGTAACAGGTAACAGGTGGGATGCATAACCCGCACCAGGGCTGGGGTTGCATATGGGAGATTGGCCGGCAATGACAGTACCTGGCGAAAAGTATAGGTGTTTTCTTCGGTAACTTCAGCGACTTCCCATCGCTGCCAGCACCTATCACGGTCTCGTGGTATAACCGGCCAGTCAGTCTACGCCGAGTTCTTGGCGACCTAGCCTGATGTGTCTAGCATAATCCCTGGTAAGCTTGCTTGGAAAGTCTAAGAATAGATCATGCCCCGGCCTTGACGTGCGCAGAAGTGGTTATGTCGAGTAGCGAACGGGAGTCATGGAAGCGCCATCCTCAATTCCAGTCAAAACCCGTCATCCTGTGAGAAGCCACAAATTTCGACTAACTATGCTTCCATGAGGTATCCAAGTCGTGTGCTGAATACCTATCCCCCCGAGTCTCGCCGTACCGCCGGGCCTGCACAAACTCACGTCCAAAGTTCCAAACGGCAGAAGGCTCGAGCCTAGGATCGGCTTGAGCTTCGCAGGGCCTCCGCGCCAAGAATGCTCTTTACGACGCTTAGGTTGCGTTTTGGATATAGCCTAAACGAAGGAGAGGCTACAGCGCAAGTCGAGTAGCATTCGGCGTGGTCTCGAGATCGAGATGGCGAGGTCTTGTTGGGACTTTGGGATGTTGGGCAGTCTCTGACTCCTTGATGCCCAGACTTTCCCCGCATTGGCTATGCGCTCCACGTGTTCTGGAAAAGGTGAGGAAGGTCTTAGCGTGTTGCCTAATGGAGGAATTCCCCGGATTCTCGGCGGGTGGCGTACCCACTCGCACCTGCTTGGTCCAGGGCGGGTGCTTGGGCATCAAGATCTCAAGATCGGGACAGGACAGGGTAGGGCGCATAACCAGCTGCGCCTCTCCATATCCTTTGCTTGGCTTCCTGGACTGAGCTACCTGCTGTGATCAACATGCAAATTCATATGGACATGTGGACTCAAAAGGCAAAGGAAGGGTCTTGTGACCGTCGAGATCTTTCTCGATGCCCGTGTGGCGAGCCTTTTCTCGGGCATCTTGAGCCGCAATTTCCCAGTTCGATCAAAACCCAAGATGAGGCTCTCAAGCCAGGCGCTTGTGCACAGCTTCACAGTCGCCCCCGGCAGAGGAAACACGGCTCGGAAGTCTTGGGTGGCACCAGGTCGACTTTAGCCGGCGGGTGAATCGGCATTGGGCTCTCCCTGATTATACAGGTCCAATTTTTCCCGGTAACCGGCGGCCTTGCGAGGAGCTTGCTTGCCGGTTCAACGTCAACGGTCGTCATTCCAGAACCCGAGATGGGCGTAATCACCCAGCGTGACGGTATCCAATGTTTGGGATCGCCGTGTTTTAGCAAAACCCGATATCGTACCCCCTTTCATTTGCAAAGCCGTGGGCGATCAATGCACAACCCGGTTCTCGAAACAGAACGCGCTGCTCCGGTTGGTGCGGCTCAGACGGTTGTATTGTTTTGGTCGAGCAGGTTACACTCTAGGCTCAAGGGCAAAACATGCATTTCTTGGCAAGGGGGCCTGTCGCCTGGTGCGCGCCGTTGCATCATCCTAGCCTAGGCTGATCTGTGGGGTAATGCAGCTAACTCTTTCAAGGGACTGAGGCCGTTTGCTGCCGTGATGTCTCCTCAGGCTGGGTCCAGAGAGGTGTCAATGGATGCATAACGAAGATTGGATGATCACCAGGGGTAGGAAAGATGGAAAACCCGAGGGTTAGGGTTCATGCCGGTTTAGCCAAGGGCACTTTTGTAAGTAAAAGTACGCACAGATTCTCAGCTTTTTGGGATGTATGCGCACAGTTAACTAACGTAATTCAGCATAGGAATCGGCAGAATAGTCAGTACGCTAACCAAGGAACCAGCATAGACGTGAATACCCCCCCCCTATGCCCTTCATGGACGGCAGGGCGGAACGCGACACCTGAGTGGAGTGAATTGGCGACGCATGAGACAGACCAGCACGGTTGCAGTCGATTGACAAGGGAGGGTCCATCAGCATGTTTTCGGTCACTGTCTAGATGCAACTATACCCAGCAGAGGGTGTGATCGAGCTCAAGTCTAAACTTGGAAGAAGCACCCAGAGGACAGGTTTGGAGGACCTCTCACGAATACATAAAGGCCTCAAGACCTCTCCCAGAGCTTCCTCTACTCCTTTCATCTTCACCGACCGTGATACAAACAGAAAATAGCATCATATATCAAGATGGTCAACTTCTCAACTCTCTTCCTCGCGGCTTCGACCGCAGCACTTGCTGCTGCTGCCCCCAGCATCGAGAAGCGTCAGACGCTCACCAGCAGTGCCACCGGCACCCACAATGGCTACTACTACAGCTTCTGGACCGATGGCCAAGGCAACATTCGCTTCAACCTCGAGAGCGGTGGCCAGTACAGCGTGACATGGTCTGGTAACGGCAACTGGGTTGGCGGCAAAGGCATGTCTCTTTAATGTTTCCAGCGCTATGGAATGAACTAAATGCTAACCTGTTAACAGGCTGGAACCCCGGTACCGATAACCGTGTCATCAACTACACAGCCGACTACAGACCCAACGGCAACTCCTACCTCGCCGTCTACGGCTGGACCCGCAACCCGCTGATCGAGTACTACGTGGTCGAGAGCTTCGGCACTTACGACCCGTCGACGGGCGCCACCCGCATGGGCAGCGTGACCACCGACGGCGGCACCTACAACATCTACCGCACGCAGCGCGTCAACGCGCCCTCCATCGAGGGCACCAAGACCTTCTACCAATACTGGTCTGTGCGCACCTCCAAGCGCACCGGCGGTACTGTTACCATGGCCAACCACTTCAATGCTTGGAGGCAGGCTGGTCTGCAGCTGGGTTCCCATGATTATCAGATTGTGGCTACTGAGGGTTACTACTCGTCTGGCTCGGCGACTGTCAATGTTGGCGGCAGCACTACTGGTGGTAACAATGGCGGTAACAATGGCGGTAACAATGGCGGTAACAATGGCGGCAACACTGGCTCGAACGTGAGTATCTCCAGACCCCGCAAGATGGGAAGTTTAGCCAGTACAAGAAGCTAACAAGCATGCAGTGCTCTCCTATTTGGGGTCAGTGCGGCGGCCAGGGCTGGACCGGCCCGACCTGCTGCCAGAGCGGCTCGACCTGCCGCTTCCAGAACAACTGGTACTCTCAGTGCCTGTAAATTTTCGAACTTCATCACAAGCATCCGCCAAATTCTGTCGTCGTCAAATCACGCAGGCTTGGGAACTTTTTATCTCATGTCCTGGGCCAGGACGCAGGAGTTAGGACCCGGATGAGGCCTGGGCTGGAGCGATGGAGTCTGAGGATAGTTGACATAGCTCCGTTTTGTCTGCTTCATGTACATACTTGCTTTTCGCTTCCGTACAGTATGGAGCGTCGTATAAACACATGTTATCATAATCAGTTCCCGTCGTATGCAAGTGACCGCTTTCTTGATCTGGGGAGTGTCGCCGGAGAAGTGGGGCAGGACCGGACGGAACACGCGGCGTCGATGGACTTGGCGCCGGCGCAGCATTTCGCAAACCCCGCCGCCTGGTCCGCGAACGTCCGTTCTATGTAAGACATCTATTGCTTGTATGGCAGGAACAAATGCGTGCAAAGCGAGAAACACTGATTCGAAGTTTGAGATCCCTGGAACATTTTTCTGACGAAATAGCTAATATGCTAGGTTTCGTGTGAGACACCAGTCCCTGGAATGTAAGTAGATAAGATAGTGGTCAAGATAACCAGATATGTTACTAAAAGGATGAGAAGGAAAGTCACGTGGCTGCCCTTTGGCTGAGGCCGCCATCCAAGCCAAGCCAGGACCTCTGGCTTGGTTGCTGGCTTGTCCACTTTGCGGGCCGGGCTTGGCTTGGGGCTTGCTAAGCGCTTGGCTTGGGAATGGTCCAAAGTGTGGCGCAGGACCACAAAACCGATATACCCACCGGGGAGGACACACCGCCGTCCAACAATTCTTGGCGCGCTTGGCGGGTGCAAATACGCCACGCATGCTCGCATTTGTGCAAATACCGCTTCATGCTTCAGCCACGAGCGCCTACGACAGCTCCCCACCCCATCACATCGCCACCTCTTAGCAAGCCCATATAAAACGGGAGCTTCAACCAGCTTCAGCTCTCTTCCTTCAACAACTCACACATCAGGACACAAAAAGAACTCAAATTTCAAAAGGTTGAGTAAAAATCAAACCTCATATTCAAACCAAACCCAACCATCCAAAACATCCCAAAAATGCCTGACGCATCAACCAACACCTCCTCCTCCACCACGGCGCACGCCTCCACCCAAAGCAACCCCACCACCTCCCACGCCTCGACGCAGACCCATCATGCCCAGCAGCAGCCCCAGCAGGAGCCGCCGCGGGCCACGGGCGCCGGAGTGAACACAGGCGCGGGCATCACGCGTCCGAAGACGGAGGAGGAGCTCGAGGCCGACCGCCGGTACGAGGAGGCCATCGAGGAGGAATACGCCAAGCGGGAGGGTGGAGCCTGAGCTGTTCTGTTGTAAGGCCATCGCCATAGACGGACGTGACGCGGGATGAGAGCTTGAGGCAATGCAGGTTAAGTGAAGATGAATGGATGGAGTAAGGGTGTTTGACTTCCGAAGACTGCCATGGTTTGAGGACAGGGTGCTCTGATGACATGATATGACTTGGCATGGGAACGACTGTTGAGCAAGCATGTTTGATAGACGCGGCAGGGTCTTGAGGAAAACGAGGTGATAGATAGTTGGGAGTAATATTGTCTATGCAGAAACAACGACGACAACGACCTATCTTGCCCATCCAATACAACTGTGTATACTCTATTTAGTCTACTCATTCTCATACTTCCTCTTTCCAAGATCTAGCAATGTAATAACGTGTTCAAAGACAGCTATTACCGAGCCCATCATCTACCTATCTATCTTTCCTTGCCCTTGGCCAAACGAATCGGATGCGCTTCAGTGTTGAAGACAAACTGGTTCGTCCTGTCTGCCTTGACATCCCACGGCCCATCCTACTTGTCGTCAGCACAACTCTCAAGGTACTCAAGAAAGAAAACCCACCTCAGCCTGGATCAGATAGCTATACTTGAGAGTCTCTGCAAGCCAAAAACTCTCCTGGAAGTTGTTGAACGCCCCTCCTCCTGGAGCACCGACATTGGTCACACCCGAGTACCCGCTGCCCACACGGCATGTGGCATTGATCGCCTTGAAAGCGTCCCACGCCCAATCTTGGTAACGATGGTCGCCCGTTGCACGGTAGGCATAGTAGTAGCTCTCGATGACTTCCGGCCGGAGCACGTACTGGCCATTCCGGATCCAAAATCCATTGCGGTCGTAGAATTCTTTCTGCTCAGGGGGCGGTCCCGGGTTGTTTGACGTACTTCGCGGATGGAGCAGGTCCTCCCATCCAAACAACTCTGGTCCGATACCAGTTGGTGTGCTGGCATAAATCGCATGGCAGCCATCAGTCAGGGCCAAGCCCAGCATGGTGTACAATGGATTCAGGAGCGTCAAACCGCCGAGTATGAAGTTTCCGCCATTGAAGCAAGCCACTAGGAAAGTTAGTGCCGGGAGGGATATGAAAGTGAGATGGCAGACTTACAATGTTGGCCAAAGTAATGCAACTCTTTCCCTCGCCACTCAGCCAGAAATGTCAGTTCTGGCTTGCTCGACGGATGCGAGACGAGATAGATGAGGGATGAGTCCGCAGCCTTGACCCATCTGTCCTTGTACTCCCCAAACCGCTCCGGATCATACAGATACATCTTGATGAGATATTCATAGAAACTGTCCGTTTCTGCGCCCCAACTTCCATTCCCATCCACGAATTTGCCATCCGAAAGTCTCACATGAGTACCCAGCAATCCTGGAAATGGCTCCCCAATATCCTCGGGCTCTGGGCATAACAGGTAGGACTCCGCTTTCTGCGCCAACTGAGCATACTCTGGGTCGCCGGTAAGATCACTTAGGCGTGTCCACTCTAAAACCAGGGTACCAATAGTTGCTAATCCGTTCGTCTCCCGTCCAGCTCGACGCGGCGGAGAGAAGTATAGGTTATTGTCTGGAATGCCGCTAGGTGTATCAAATGCTACTTTCAGGTTGTCCGCTAGGTGTTTGGCTTGGGAAAGGAGAGCATCAACCCGGCTATCGCCCTTGAACCTGTCGGCGAATGGGCCAGTTAGGAGGTCATAGCCTGACATTGTCAGCGGATTTTATTTTTCCAAGTCTCTTTTCGCAGGCCTACCCGAAATGAGACCGCCAAGGTAGCGGATAGTAGTCTCAAACAGTGAGATATCATACGCCGTGTTGCTCCTGTCAAAGTCGATCTTCGGAACGAAATCCAGGATTTGGTTCACCACGTCCCATTTCTTCATGATAATCGCCGTACTGAGCGCGTCGATGGCAGTTGCTCCCCATCCATTTCTGTGTATGTCAGTACTTGTCCCGTCTCTCTCAACCTCGGCCAACACACCTGTCGTCCCACCAAGCGTTGTTGAGTGGTGTCAACGAGTCATGGGGAAATGCATGTTTGTAGTATCCATCCCAAGAGACTTGGAAGGCTTCTTTAATTGCCTCGGCTCGCTGGCTGTGGACAAGATACTCTGCTGATTTGAGCTTGGATGGCGCAGCATCAACCATCGCAAGAAGAGCCAGCAACACACCGGCTGTACTTACAGAGCGCATGGGTAACAGATAGTAGAGATGAAGCAATTGAAGAGTTAACCTGTAATCAAAGAACTTTGAAAATCCGAAAACAGGTGAACTGGTGTATTTTTGTTGCCAATATACCTATTTGTCAATAGACGAAGCCCCGAACGGAAGGAAGAAACTCATGAAGCGGACGAAAACGATAAACTGGAAGTTAAAACAGTCAGGCCGTGAGTGGCCACGCAAGATTATTGTTTGTAACACTCGAAGCAATCCATGGCTGTTCCTTCCAATATGTGCCAGGCGAGTGAAACGCTGTAGGAAAGAGGAGTTCAGCTGTCCTTGATCATTGAAAAGGGTCCCCAGGATGGAAACCTTCCCCACAATCCTTTACATCCTGCGAGAAAGTGAGATCAGATGATTGATGCAACAGAACGACAGAAACAGAGCTTTAAGTTCTTAAAATATGCTTGGCCGAGGATGCAACGAACTCGAATAAGAGCAAAATGAAAGTCATGCAGAATGTACATCGCTCTGGGGACTGTGTCTGTGGCTGAGCCCCAAATGCCAAGCCAAGGTCATTGCGGGTCTGTCTGTAGTCATGCAGCATGATTGGTCCATTAGCCTGGATGCCTGCCTAAACGAGCAGGAGGGTGACCACACTTGCAGGGAGTGGCTTGTGCTGTGGCTTGAGCGAGCATCCGACGGAAGGTTACAGATAATTTGAAATGAAATTAGGTAGGCGCAGAATCCGGGTGAGAGCACATATTTGACTGCAAGACCTATAATTTCTTCGTTCGAAAGCGCCTCGTCATGAGCAACTTGGTAAGATGCAAGTCCCGCTTCAGCAACCCCCAATTACTGCCGATCAACAACGTTGCACAACGTCTGGTCAGCTGGAATCAAGATTTGGGTGAAAAATCGGTGAAATTAGATAGATGCAAGGCAGGATTGAGCATTGGAGACATCTTCAAGCGCGACTCACAGGGCAGGCAGATCTCGAAGCTTCGGAATGGCTCCGTTGACAAACAATTTTCTCGGAAGACATTGTAGCTAATGAGCCGCGGGGCTCTTTTCACCAAATGAGTTGGTTAAAGCAGTGTGCTGTATGCGATTAATATTCAGGCTAAGTGCGCGGTCCCTTTCTGCAAGCGAAGAAATTGCCTCGTTCCAGGAAACAAGAAATTACAGAGTAGATACCTAGTTCTCAGCAATCAATAGGCTATTATGATCTGTGTTGGCTTCAATTGTAAGCCCAAAGCCATGGGTGGATAAGAACCAGACAAAGAGAACCATGTGTATCGGTTACACCTCGAATCGTCGCCAAGATGCAAAAGAGAGCAGGGCATGAGAATATAGGTGCCTAAGAGACACAGTCTCTGCAGCTCAACTGATAATTTTAACGGAAGCTCGAAGCATGCATGGTTCCAATGCTCGAAGGGACTATGCCGATTCACTGAATCTGACTCAGCCATGACTTGCAAGCCATTCTCAGTCTGGCCAGAATGAGTTGGATACCGATGGCCCTCGCCGTTTCTTGGATCTGCGGGTACCCATATAGATTGTAAAGCAGCATTGATATCGTCTTAGATGATACGAGCAAATTCCCCTGCTGCCTATCATTTGGCGACTCTGTAGCCGTTGTGACCCGTTCCCCGACTGATACGACCTGGGCGCTCACGTGGCTATGTAAGGTCGGGAGCGGTGGCACACAGGCTACCCTGTCTTGGGGTGTATCGCCAGCGTCGTGTAACGAGGGATGTAGTCCGTGTAGTATAATCGCGCGCGTGTGACTACCTGCTTTCACGAAGCTTTGCCAGTGCTGCAGCTATCCCCTCATTTAGAGGTTCGTCGTTCCGGGCTGGAGGGGCGGGGTATCAAAAGTCGGAACTGATGGATTCGGCGATGTACCTTCAGCAGACTGCTGCTGACTTTGGGTATTTCGTTTCTCCTTGGAGGAATCCTTGGCTGCTGCCTTGCGCTTGGCCGGTTTCCTCCCACCGCGGAACGGCTGCTCAACAGCCCGGCACCAGGCCTTCACCTTCTTCTCGCCCCATCCGCTGACCATGGATATCTGCTCTGGGTCCGCATTGATTGCGTTCCTCAAGGTGCCGAACGTTGCAACCAGAGCAACGGCATCGGCCTTATTGACAGTGCGCGGTACCGTCACAAACTCAACCAGCCTCTCGGCATAACCAGTTGCCTGCTGGCCTTTGATGGCCGAGAAGCCGGCATGCTCGTACGACTTGTACAGTTCCAAGTACCGGGCAGCCTCGGCGGCTGACCAAGCCAAAATGATAGTGACGTTGTTGACGACGGATGTTTTCGTCAGCTCGCGCAGCGCATCCTCGTGGTTCGGGATGTCGACCAGTACCAGCAGGATGCGCAAGTTGTACTTGCCCTGTAGGTTACGAATCCGCGTGTAGATGTACTCGGGATGTAGCCGGTGATACTTAAGGCTGATACCGCGTGAGTAGAACCATCAGCTGACCCGAGAATAAGGCACACACCTCAGGAATAGTGCACATGTTGTCAACCCTAGTTGATAATCCGCCAAGACATCACTGTATTCCCAAGGTACCGACTTCAGGCAGGTCAGCACCGGGTTCCCCTTCTGCCGTGGTGAGACTAAAATGGTTGACCCTGATGACCGCGAGGGTAAGGCTTGGGGCTTTGGCTGGATGACTTTCGGCGGCTGCTGTCCAGACGAAGCAGACGTAGCTGATACAGCGGCGTTCGATTGAGAAGGCTTGTCGAGTCTCTGCGGAGTCGGCTGCTGGACTTTGGGTGCGGGCTGATGTGGCCGCTGTCCAACTGGTGCTGGCAGCCTTGGTTGCGGTACTGCAGCAAGCGCGGCGAGGAATTCCTCATCAGCTCCAAAGTCGTCGTCGTCCATGTCGTTGCCTCTGATGATGATTTTGTGGAGGATGGACGCAAACGCGCCAGGCGTGTTGGAAGCTGGCTCCACTGACCCACTCTTCCCGTCTGCCTAGCCCGCGCCGGCCCCACAGCTGATGTCATTGAGGAGTGATAAGATAACGTAACTTACATGCCAATACGTGCAATACACATATGATCTAGAGCAGGTAGAGACCACACAAGATCCGTGCGGTCAAAGGAACTTTGAACTGCAGAAATCTCATTGAATCTTCCTATCCGTCAAATAAAACGAGGGTATATCCAAGCCTTAGCTCCTTATAAATTTAAGCTCGCCACCAGACCATTTATTCAGGCGGAATCCCACCGATGACCTCGCCCTTCGCCAGCTTATCGTACACCCCGTACAACGCTCTCATCCACATGTTGAACACACTTTCAAGCTGCTTACTTCTCTCTTCCGACCATCTATCCCCAGAGAGCAGCCTCTCCTTCAACCGCTCATACGCCTCTATCATAATCCACACCTGTAGCGCCGCTGTCCCCTTACTGAGCTCACTCTGCTGCTGTGAGGATGAGCGACTCTGTGCCATGCTAACTGCGGACGAGAGCTCGCGCGTCAAAAGATCAATACATATCTGCAGGCTCAAGTTGTCTCCCACGTCGTCCTGGCTAGATTGAACTCGGGTGCCCCGGAACAGTTTTTCATCCGTCTGTTGTGGCCTCGGCATAGGCTTAGACCCGGAACGTGATCTGCTTTTTGGTGTCGCAGGTAACGGCTTTGTCGGCGGCGGTCCGACAAAGGGTGGGATGCTAGTCAGCTCCGATGGCTTTGTGGACACTACCAAATTGACTTCGCCTTCGGGACCCGAGTCGGGGTCAAGCGAAACAGGTTTGAAGTACATTGGCTCCTCCTCGTACGAAACAAGTGTCCCATCATCAGAAATCGTTGTACTTGTCGGCGAGATGGTCGCTGCCGCATCATGCCCCGATCGCAAGGAGTGCTGAGCAATCAACGATCTCCTGGTTGGGCGGTGCTTGAACTCCCCTCCCCATCCCGGCTCATGTTCCAGATGACGGACGTTCTCAGAACTGTGACGACGAGTCGGCGACACGAACGCCTTGGCGGGTAAATATTGAAGCCTTTCGGCATCATCAGTCTCGTCGTCCTCCTCGTAGCCACCGGAATCCCTACCAGTTTGCTCGCTTTGCCGTGATAGGGGAGGTTTGTCAGGCTGATTATTGCGGCATCTGACCCCAAGCACAGCCTCGTACTGGTCGGCAATGAGATCAATACTTGAAGTCCGACCCGCCAGACTATGGACTGGAGCCGACACTGGAGGAGGGGTAATGTCCTGATCACGTCGACTGATGGACAAAACGGGTGTCTTGGCACGTCGTCGCTTCTCACGGGCAGCGGAAGTGTCTGTAGCAGAACGACTCAACAGAATGGGCCGTTTAGGTGAGGGAGGAAGATTCCTGGTGATGATGTGAGGGAGTTTCGGGACTGGCGGCGGCGGTTCTCGAGGTGAGTCAAAGTCGGAAGGGAGAGGAGGGGACCGTAGGCGACCATGTTCAATCTTCTTGATATCACGGTTACCAGGTAATGATAGCCCGGGCGTTGTAGAAGAGGCATTACTGGATGTATCAGACGGATTAGGCGTCGACGCTGATGTCGTCTGGCTTGACGAGCCCAAGCCGAACCGGCTTGCAATGCTGTTTTGCCTTCCGACGCCCTTCTGCAACTTCTTCCTGAGCTTTTGGCCCCTGGCCTCTTTACTCGATTCCATTGATAGTCCGTGGAATTTCTTATGCTGGTCGTGGTCTTATGCTGGTCGTGGATGGTGAAGAGTATGAAAACAGAACGAAACCTAGCTGGGTAAGGAGCAGGAGAAGAAAAGCACTTCGTCCGGAATTACATATCCAGGAAAACTGGTTGGAGAAGGCATCAAGAAATCGAGGCTCAGGTTTTCCGCACTGACCAGCCCGGAGGCGATGCCGAGAGCTAGAGTTGGACTGATTCATGACAGAAGGGGATCATCCCGGAGGTTGACCTACATGGTTCTGGAAGAGCTGCAATTTTCCGTGGAATCCACGTTATTCCGTGGCAAGTGGCAAACAGATGAACGACGAGGAAATGAATCTAGAACAGACACTTTATTATTTAGCGAAACCATAAACATGATACCTCCCAGTACCAGACGCTCTAGTGCTTTGAAAATGGTTCCCTTCGGGTACTGTCAACAGAGGTGAAGAGAGTCTTTAACAGGTCTAGAGGATGTCAGGGGTACGGTGTCGTTGTTTGATGTAAACCTAAGTTGCTTGGATGGTCCCCGACCTTTGGCATGTATAAGCATCCAATGGCCCGATTTTTCTCCTGTGGCGTTTCAGGTCACTTGACAAGCCGTGACTTCGCTTTCTGTCTCGGCTGCGAGCTTCAAGCATCCTTGCTTGATATTCGGAAGTTTTCAGTTATTGAATTGAACGGAAGTATAAATGCAAGAAAGAGAGACAAGTGAACCAAGAAATGTAGATTGAAATGCAAAAAAAAGTAAATGAGAAAACAGTTGAGAGGAAG
Organism: Thermochaetoides dissita; assembly: GCA_011800035.1. Classification (NCBI taxonomy): domain Eukaryota; kingdom Fungi; phylum Ascomycota; class Sordariomycetes; order Sordariales; family Chaetomiaceae; genus Thermochaetoides; species Thermochaetoides dissita. The sequence goes on along the minus strand of JAAFKN010000023.1, from coordinate 17,883 downwards.
GATGGGAAACGACTGAACGAACAGGAAAAGAAACTTAAAAGATAATGATTTCTTAAACAGAAAAGAACGAAAGAAGCTTTCAAGCTAAGCTAGGGAGGTGGGATCGCTAACCAGAACTTATGCAGTTTGACCGTTGCTTGTGATCAGCCCCTCTTCCCCGCATCCTTGGGGTGACCGTTGGAGCGGAGTCCCCCACTGTTCCATATTCAACCGTACTGCTGCTATTTATCCATCAAATCAACGGAAGCATTTCTTTTCCTTCAATGGAGGAAGATGTCGTGCTCTAGGCAGCCCCGCATGCGGCATGCCCCTGGTCGCGACTGCATCGGGTGATAAAGCCCCGAGTGGTGGTACGACTCGGATGTCAGTGGTAAGGAGAAGGGCCCGATGATGGGATCTTGCACCTCAACTACTCGCAGGTTCCCTTGACAATCTACCTACCTACATTCAAGAAGCACTCAAATCCTTAATCCAGCGTAAAATCCGAGCGTCATGGCCGAGATCACCATCACCGGGTGGACCACGCGTGATGTTCGGTTCCCCACGTCACTGGACAAGACCGGCTCGGATGCCATGAACGCGGCAGGAGACTACTCCGCTGCATATTGCATCCTACAAACCGATTCGGCCTATACCGGCCATGGCATGGTACGGACCCCTATACACTCTCTCTTGAGCTCTGACTCACATACCAGACTTTCACAATCGGCCGGGGGAATGACCTCGTCTGCGCAGCCATCAACCATCTGGCCATGCGCATCCAAGGCCGCACACTCTCCAGCCTCGTCTCCCACTGGGACCAGACATGGCGGCACCTTGTCAATGACAGTCAACTACGTTGGATCGGTCCCGAAAAGGGTGTCATCCACTTAGCTCTGGGCGCCGTAGTCAACGCGTTGTGGGACCTATGGGCGAAGGTGCTCGGCAAGCCAGTGTGGCGGGTTGTGGCCGACATGACGCCCGAGCAGGTGGTCGACTGCATTGACTTCCGGTATATCACAGATGCGCTGACGCCTGAAGAAGCACTGGAGCTGTTGCGCAAAGCAGAGCCCGGGAAACAGAAGCGGATCCGCGATGCGGAGAACAACCGGGCCGTGCCGGCTTACACAACCAGCGCGGGCTGGCTGGGTTACGGGGAGGATAAGGTACGGGCTCTGTTGCAGGAGACGCTCGCCGCGGGGTATAAATACTTCAAGATCAAAGTTGGCGGCGGCGTGGAGCAGGACCGACGACGGCTAGCGATCGCTCGAGAAGTAATCGGGTATGACAAGGGGAATGTGCTCATGGTGGATGCCAACCAGGTATGGTCGGTGCCGGAGGCGATTGAGTACATGAAACAGCTTGCCGAGTTTAAGCCATGGTTTATTGAAGAGCCGACGTCGCCTGATGATATTCTGGGCCATAAAACGGTGCGAGACGCATTGAAGCCGTATGGCATCGGCGTCGCCACGGGCGAGATGTGCCAGAACCGGGTCATCTTCAAGCAGTTGTTGATGGCGGGCGCGATCGATGTGTGCCAGATCGATGCCTGCCGTTTGGGCGGTGTAAACGAGGTTCTTGCGGTACTGTTGATGGCAAAGAAGTTCGGTGTTCCCGTCGTGCCACACTCCGGAGGAGTTGGGCTCCCTGAGTACACACAACATCTCAGCACAATTGATTATGTTGTGGTGAGCGGCAAGCAGTCATTGCTCGAGTACGTCGACCATCTGCACGAGCACTTTGTCCACCCAGCCATCATCAAAGACGGTTTCTATCAGACTCCAACAGAGCCAGGGTACAGCGTCGAAATGAAGCCGGAGAGCATGGAGCGGTACGAGTATCCAGGCGGGGAGGGGAGCTGGTGGCGGACCGAAGAGGCCAAGAAGATCCTAGAAGGCGAGAAGATTTAGCTGTGTGATAGGTTTCCGTATTCTGGCTGTTCCTTCTTTCGAACGTCTTCCTTTCGCTCTCCCCTTTTTTGTCACCTTGTACTGTTCGGTTTAGTATAACGCATCATTGCTCAACTCAAGTCTGGTAGCTTCGCCGCATCAGTCCAATGTAGAAGCCCGCCGACGCAAGCGTACGAAGGAAAGAGAAACAAACCGGCCGTTCTGGGAGCCACAGGCTTTTTTCAACTTCGGCCGTCCACTGATCCGCGAGTCGAGGCGCTTTTCTTCTGCTTTGACTGGTTCCCAAAGGCAAAAACAGCATGGGTGGGAGATGTGAGATTGGGGATAGGGGGAGGATGACCTTTGACTCAAGGAAATCAATGCAAACAATAAGGGGACGTGTTTGCGCAAAAGATATCGTTGAGGGATTCGACGACGAGGAATCAAAAATTAGCCAAAAGAAAAGAGCTAGCTGCGACTCGTTTCGATCGAGTGACCTCCGGGTTATGAGCCCGGCGCGCTTCCGCTGCGCCACGCAGCTTTTGGTAGCTTGCTGCTGATAAAGGCTATCGAACGTGGATTCATAAAGGAAAATTGGCTTTGTCCGAGCCTCTGCAAGCGATCGGAGCGAAAGCGTGGGATGGGAAAAAGCCTCATGCTGTGAGTCATTTTGTTGTGGAACTTCAACCTTGTCTCGCTGTGGATCGGAGTTCCACTCACTTTGCTGGGCCACGAATGTGCATCATGCATGTGCGTCGCAGGTTGATCGGCCCGGCCCGAGCGGGCGGCCAGAAAACCTGAGCCAGGTGTTGTCACGAGAGAGGCATGTTCTTGATGCATATGTTTAAACTGCCTGATAATGGGGGGCTGTGCCATAGTTGGCCATTGCAAGTTACATTGAAAGGAGACGAAGAGCTCTTGTGGACTTTCTTTTTGCGCTGAAGGACCCAGGGCAACCGAAGCATGCGGCACGGAAGAAGCATAGTTGCAGCTATCCCCTGGAGAAGACTTTTGAAGGGCTATCCTGCATATCAAACTGTCTCATATCAAGTCGCGTGTGCGTCTGTTGCTCTCCCTCTATATCACGTGCCATAAGATCGTTTGATTTTGCTTCAAGTCCCCCAGCTTAGGAGGCTACTCAAGGCTCAACAGCACCATGTTGTGGGCACTTCAAATAAGGTCTATATAATAGACGCTTCGGAGCCAGGTAGAATGTCTGTTTCTTTTCGAGACACCTTACAAAGAGCCAGTGTTAAACACGCTGGTCGTTCGTTTGGCATCCAGCCTTGAGGGGAGTCAGGACTTGATGTGTCCTGCTGTCGCAACCTCAAGGATTTCCTTCTCCAACCCTTCAACATGGACGACATTGATGCCAGCATCGGTGAGGATCCTTCTTCCGGTGTTTTCTGCCACGAACGTCTCAGGCTCGAGGGCTCCCACGAAGACTGTAGTGATGCACCCAGCCAGACGGAGTATCCTCTGGACACAGGGAAGATTGCCACTCAAGCGTTCGGAGCAGGGCTCAAGAGTTGTGTAGAGGACCAATCCGGGTGGCAATACCTTAGAAAGATGCTCCTCAGGAACGCCATGCTGCTCTGCGAGCTTCATGAAGCAGCACTGCTCCGCGTGTGTGTTGCCGGGCAATTCAAGGGTGTGGCCAGTTGCGAGGATCTGATTTGACGAGGGGTCAACGACCAGCGCGCCCACACGGAAGTTTGTTGGTTTCTGAGGAGACTTTTGCGCTTCCTGCAGCGCGAGCTGCATGTATCCCTTGTGGTCGTCAGGGGCAGGCATTTCGTGAGAAGGGATGAAAGGAGGATGAGAGAAATCGCGAAAGTTGATAAGCCAAGACCGTAAGATAAGGGTAAGATACAGATTCGTGTCACATATCTTACAGACCCTGGCTCGTACAGTGTAATTACAGTAAACGTGGATCAATTAGCACTGAGCGGAGCATGACACGTTCGACGCGACGGGACGCGCTTCAACTAGTCACACTTATCTTCCAACCATCTCAACAACCCAGTGAAGAGAACAATGTCTCCCCACGACATTACCGACGGCGAACCGCCCGAGATCGACCCTTACGAGGTTCTCGGGCTGGACCGCGCGGCTACGGCGGATCAAATCAAGTCAGCCTACCGCAAGGCGGCCCTCAAGACGCACCCTGACAAGGTCTCGGACGACAAGAAGGAAGAGGCCAAGGCCAAGTTCCAGCAGATCGCTTTTGCCTATGCCTTGCTCTCGGACCCGGTTCGTCGCAAGCGCTACGACGACACGGGCTCGACCTCGGAGGCTGTTGTCGAGACAGAAGACTTCAGCTGGGCCGACTACTTCCGCGAACAGTATGCCGATGTCATCTCGGAGGAAGCCATCAAGCAGTTTGCGGCCCAGTACAAGGGCTCTGATGAGGAACACAATGACCTATTGGCCGCGTACGAGGAGTTTGAGGGCGACATGGACAAGGTTTACGAAACGGTGATGCTGAGCGATGTGCTCGTGGACGATGAGCGCTTCCGCAAGATCATCGATGCCGCCATCAAAGCCAAAGAAGTCCCCGCTTTTCCGAAGTATACCAAGGAGACCAAGAAGACCCACGAGGCACGCGTCAAGGCAGCCAAGAAAGAGGCGGAAGAAGCCGACAAGTTTGCCAAGGAGCTGGGTGTTTACGAGAAGCTGCGCGGTAGCGGCAAAAAGAGCAAGAAGGACGCCGAAGCCGACTTGGCCGCGTTGATTCAGGCCAGACAGGCGTCGCGCATGGATGCTCTCGACCGGCTGGCTGAGAAGTACGGTGCTGTTCCAAAAGCTGGCAAGGGGGGCAAAAAGCGTAACGCCAAGGACTTGGAGCCTGATATTTCAGAGGAAGAGTTCCAGAGGATCCAAAAGGAGATGATGAAAAAGAAGCGCAAGTGACCAGGTTTGCTATCATGGATTGGCGTTGGGGACATGGCATAATGGATATGGCAGGGCGACAGGGCAGAACATCGGCGTTGGGGTCGGGTATACTGGTAATGGGTGCTCTCAAGTAAATCAAGACACGTGCTTAATCCAATTGTTGAGTTAGAGTGACGAAGCACTTTGGCATCCAAAGTGTTTCATTTCTTAACTCCGATTCGGGCCGGCTTGAAAGCGTCGTCGACGAGCCCGTTGATGCAGGCTGAAGTCATTGGCCATCAAAGTTCCACAGCGTCGCCGGGTCAACGCGCACGGACGTCAAGTGAAATCTTGCCATCGCTGCTTGGATAATGACAAACACCTTCCCCTTTCCATCCCACCACCTCTGGCGGGCGCCCGAGCAGGTCGCAGCCCCGCAAGTACGCAGCGAACGCCCAAAATTCGCGCGTGTGGCCATGATTCACATCGCTCCTGGCTGAACAATCACCTGAAGGCCGCATGCCGAACCACGCGACACACAAGATGCCATGAACGACGCGACGGCGCCCGAGTTCGAGTTCTACCCGCAGTATTGCTTTCACCTGTCGCCCACCCTCAAGCAGTTCTGCCACCTACGGATTGCCGATATCTGGGCTCTGACGTTTGACCCAGGTTATAATGGTGTGCTTATACAAGCCAGATTATGCTCGTTACCGCGTGATCTAACGACAATACGCCTACAGGCCAAGATCTATGGTTTTACCTAAACTACCCGATCAAGTGGGTGCGCGTGTCGGGGCTGGTCGTCGGCATTGATGAATATGCGGCCAAACACATTTATACGCTCGATGATGGCAGCGGGGTAATGATAAAGGTCGTTTATGCCTTACCGCGACCCACAACAAACGGCCAGACAGCGACCGAACCCAGCTCGACGACGCCAAATCTCGATGGACCTGTCGACATCGGCCATGTTCTCGATGTCAAGGGTATCGTTAGAACGTTCCGTGATGAGAGAAACATACACGCAGACAAGATCAAGCATCTTCGCTGCACAGAGGAGGAGGTTGCCTTCTGGGAGAAGACTTTCCGGTTGAAGGCAGAGGTCCTTTCCCAGCCATGGGTGCTTGACCCCCGGGTGGTGAGAAAGTTGCGGAAGAAACAAGAGGATAAGCTTTCCTCACGGCGCCATTGTGACTCTCATCGACGGGAAAGGAGGAAAGCCGACCGAGAGAAAGATGTGGCTAAGGATCGCGACGAGATAAGGCTACCGCTGATTCCAGGGAACGAGAACAAAGTCCTTGTGACTGGGCTGGAAAGGAGGGGACCCGCGCTCAAGGAGGGCACAAAAGCCCCTCCCGAGAAGCCCGCTGTTCTGGCAGGATTGAAAAAACCGGCCCCGCGGGCACCGTCGCCAGAAAAGCGGGTCCTAGTGACCGGACTGGAAAGGTCAACGAAAGTTTCGGCGGCGGCAGAGAAGCCAGTTTTGGCAACAGGCCTGGAACGGCCCGGTAAAGCGCTGGTGCCCAAGAAACCGGTTCCTGTGACAGGATTGGAAAAGAAGAAGAAGCCCAGACCTCCTGTCAGGTTGGTCCCTGTCGGTGAGGATGATGCTTTGGACTTATGAACTGTTGTTGAGGATATCACTCTTCCCAGATTCCGACGTGGACATACGCACTCGTGAGAGATTTCTGGGATCAACCCCGAACCAGACAGGTTATAAGCCATTCTGGGGTTTCACAGAGGCATAGCTGCAGGCGTAGTAGCAGAGCAAACAAACTCATTGGACCGGAGCTGTGCAACAGAAGGGTTTCGCAAGTTCGTGGAGTTGGCGGCAACAAACACATGATTGCACAGAATTCATACACTAAACCATGGATGCATCATGCCTCCAGGCCACATGTTCCGTTGTCTTGCGAAAGAGGCAGCTGTTTCTCAGATAATTCCGATATCTTCAACCAAGATGCTGGGCTCTGACCCTCTGCACCTGATCCACTGCTTTTGAGCGCCCACCACACCTCAATTTCGCCCAACCTGTATGTCTATCTCATCCTGTAACCTTGAATAATTATACACATCAGAGGCGCCTGCTTGTCGGTTGTTGCCACACCTCATCCGTCATGGTGCTAATGGATCCACTTTTGAGACCCAGTTTCCAAGAATTGCTACTGAAGAAGGAGGGGTTGATCACAGGTAGCTGATGAGGTTCTTACACTTCCCAGAAACAAACACAAGCATATGAACAACTCAGCTGCATCTCGATCCTCAACCTGGGCATGACCTGTCATAACTCAAGTTTTTATCTTGTTAGACACTCATTGTATGATACCCGACTACAGCAACCTATGATTTTAAAGAGATCCTCTCTTGGTTGAAGCCCTCGCGTAACATCTTCGAAACATCTTGTCAGCCTCGCGTTCCAATCCATAAGGCGAGCACTCTTGTTTCTCCCTGGAAACAATACGTTACGGATCTGCTTCTCGGCATCTACCTATTCATGCCAGACACCAAAACCACTATCCCTTAAGGAGGTGCCGTGAAGTGAATCCAAGAATATGTAACTAGCTCTCGATCCCATCTCCTGGGAACATGACCATCTACTGGCACGTATCTTTCGCGGGTTTGCCAACATGAAGCCAAGGTGGCGCGTCGTAACCGTGCTGCTAACAGCCCTGCAGGTTCCTCGTCTGCTTTGAGCGGGCCGACTTCTACTCCGGCTCCTACGCCACCCCCATTGCTCCTTGAAGACTCGAAAGTCCCTCTAGACAAACTTCCACCCGCCGCAGAGGTCATTACCAGCATTGTCCCCTCGGACACCATTCAGGCTCTAGTTCGCACCAAGACCCCTTTCTCCGGCTTCATACCTTCGGAGCTTGAAACTCTCGGTCACGTCACCACTGGACGGTTGTTGACAATCCCCATTCCAAGCCCAACCTCGTTCCTTGCGCCAGTCTCTGCCAATCCAAGTCTCCAACTGTTACCCGACCTTCCCATCAGAATGCTGCCCCGAGACATTTTCGCAGATCCCATCTCCACGGAGCCGCCACCGCCACAGATCCCGCGGCGCCACGACCACCCAGCACCTCGGCTTGGCGTCTCTTCCTCATCAGGACCGATCCAAACCAACAAGTTCTACGGCAACTTTCACCTCGGCCGCCAGACATCTCCGACCTACCTGCACCCGTACTCCGTTGCTTGGCCCCGAGGGAGCGGCGTCGCGGGCAGCTGGGGGTTGGCCATCTCCCATGTCGAGGCACGACAACGAGTGTTTGGGCCTATCAAGCCACAGACCGGCGGTGCAGCCTACTTCATCAATCCTATTGGGATTCACTCGGTTTGTATCTCAGCACAGGAGCTAGGCCCAGACACGGTGTTGACCACGGAGCACCCGACTGACATGTCTGTATGGGTCAGTCTGCGTCCTAACGTACATGCTGTGCCGGCGGTCCAGTTCCCCCTGGTCCAAGGCTCGGCCTTCATCACAGCCATCTTCACCGGTGCTCGGCCGCTCATCCAGACCGGCGTCTTCTTCCGAGCCGTCACGCGGGCCACGCATGGCCCCAAACCCAACGTAACCAAGTACAAGCTGCATCTTGAGGATGGCGCTATCTGGCTCCTCTACGCCCATCACATGGGGGGCCCAGCCCTGGACCTTCGTGTCCTAAACAACGGCCTCGCCCAAGCCACAGTCCCATTTCACGGCACGATCCAGGTCGCTAAACTGCCGATGGACGGCGACCAGAGTGAGGCCGAAGCCATCTACGACATGTCTGTGGGCGCATATGCAACAGGCATCACCATCTCAGGGGCAGTGCACGGTACTCGCGGTACCTACACCTTCATCTTCCACAAATCCGGCATCCACAGCTCACCCCTAGCCATGTTTGCGCTCCCGCATCATGTCGAGTCGTTTGACTTTGCGACGAGCGCTAGGCTCACGGGCCTACGGCTACAGACCACGACCAAGGGGGTCGCGACTGCAGTCGTGGCGGACTCGTGGACTATGGTTGAGCCCGAAATGCCGGTGGATATGGGGTTTCTTCCGTGGTCGCCAACCCTGAGACGAAGCGTGGGCCAGCTGTCCCCTGCGACGAGGGAATTTATCCGGAGCATCGCGCATGCTGAGGTCAGCGAGGATATGGATAGGCAGACGAATTTGGACTCTATGTATTTCAGTGGGAAGGTAAGTTGGCTGTGGTGTCTTTGTTGAGAAGTTGATGGCTGACTTGGTGTAGGCCCTGGCAAAGTTCGCTTGCATTGTGCTCACCATCCATGATATCTTAGAAGACCGGGGACTGGCATATGCGGGTCTTGAAAGACTCAAGGCGGCTTTTGCACGCTTTGCAGAAAATCGTCAGCAGTTTCCCTTGTTGTATGAAAGTAAGTAGAGGCTCCCCCAAATTGATTAAGCACTCACTCACTTCTCTAGGCGCCTGGGGTGGTGTGGTGTCCTCAGCAACCTATGCGACTGGCAATACAGGCGCCGACTTTGGCAACACCTTGTATAATGACCATCACTTTCACTGGGGATACTTTATCTATACAGCAGCCGTGATTACCCATCTGGACCCAACATGGCTGGGTCACAACAAAGCGTATGTTGACATGTTAGTACGCGACATTGCTAACCCTAGCCCACATGACCGCTGGTTCCCTGTTTGGAGATGTTTCGATTGGTTCCATGGACACAGCTGGGCCCATGGGCTGTTTGACTCGCTTGATGGCAAGGACCAAGAGTCGAGTTCAGAAGACACCATGCATGCATATGCGCTGAAAATGTGGGGGGCCGTCACTGGCGACAGAAATCTCGAAGCTCGGTAAGTTACCCCCTTTGTACTTGATCTCATGTGAACACATGAAACAGAGAGATGTGTGAAGTTTCATGCAAGTCCATATTTCGCAGAAACTCGGTCAAGTTTCCTGCTTCACATATCAGGCCAATAAAAATCTTAGGACATACCTAGATCAAGAGAGAATATTGCTAACTTGTACCAGTGGGAATCTTATGCTCTCTGTCCTTGCTCGCTCTCTCCGCTCTTACTACCTGTACTCCTCTGCCAACAATATCCAGCCACAGGTGTTCACACTCAACAAAGTAGCTGGCATCCTATTTGAGAACAAGATTGACCACACTACTTACTTCGGCAGCAACGTCGAGTACATCCAGGGCATTCACATGCTTCCCCTGCTGCCACACACACCCTTGATTCGCACACCTGAGTTTGTGAGAGAAGAGTGGGAAACATACTTTAGTGGAGGACGCATTGACGCTGTCCAGGGTGGTTGGAGGGGGGTCCTGATGGGGAACTATGCGACTGTTGACCCCAGGGGCGCTTACAACTTCTTTGCTCAGGACAGGTTTGATCCTGCCTGGCTGGATGGAGGGGCGAGCAGGACGTGGTATTTGTGTTATGCTGCTGGTAAGTTGCCTTTCTCCTTGTTCTCGCAAGCTCGCCTGATACGCTTTATGTTTCATGCGAAACTGACATGCCTGCTTAACAGCCTTGGGAGGGATGTGAATGAGTTGACGAGTCTTCTGGCTATGAGAGTTGCGAATTATAACAGTTTCTTGGAGCACAGTTTAATAGACAGCATGTGTTTTTGCGAATCATGTGGGTGTTAGTTCAAAGTCTGCTCCTTTGTTGACTTACCCCTGAACAAAGTAAGCAAATCTCGCCAGCAACCGAGCTCTTTCCTCAGGGGGCACTCCATCCGATCCCCCACATCATGGCCCCATGACCATTTAGCTTGCACTGTTCTTATTTACCCATATTGTTATCAACAACTACTATTGCTCTTGATCGTCAACAGAGTTCATTGTTTTTGCTTTTCAACAGGCAATCGTCGATCCCAGCTTGGAAACCTCCTTTATTGGACCAACAGTCCTCGAGCAAGCAATCTCAACCAACTTTCGACCAGGTTGCCTCCCATTGACCAGATCAACGTCGATTCCGAGACCGCAAAGCGTGTGACTCATCTCCCCCAATGAATCAGATCGCGTCAGCCTCTCGCCTTCTTGATAAGCGACCCCGCATTGCAAACGTCTTCATCGTTCTTTCCCTCGATTCAGCAAGAGTCGGTGAGGGTTAGGGTCCTTGAGTTTTTTCAAGGACCGGACTAAGAAACGTCAGCAAAGTGTGTCCCGGAATCGCCTTTCGGTATATTCTCTTCGAGATGGACTCGCTTTAACCTCCTCTCTTCCAGTCACAGTCTAGAGAGTCCAATGATATCCTCGCTAGACCTCGATCAAGCTAAACCGAGAGATTTCTGCTCAATCTTCCGCAACAGCCCCATTGGCGACCTCCGAGCTGATCGCGCCTGCCCGCCGATTCCTCCTTCCGTCATCTCGGGTAGTTTCCTGGGCAACAAGAGCATCCACCCCGCCAGGCATCCCGCGTCAACGCGTCGCCGGGCTAGGTGCCAACTTATTGGAGCCTGAATCGCGACCGATTTACCACTGTCCAACCAAGAAGCCTTCACTCAGCTTCCGGGGGTACAAAGTCTCCAGAGGGCGTCCCATTTTTTCCTTTTCCTCTTCCCACGAACAAAGCGCTTGGTCCAGTCGGTATTTCTCATCCGACTTGCTCGATTATCTGCAGTTGACCGACTTTGCAACTTTGTGACTTTGAACACTTCACAACTTCATGGCTTCCACTGCATGGGCACTACCCACACAAAATCACCATCCTGACTTCAAGCTATTTTCAGCGTCTTTTGGCGACTTTTGGCGCTCGTCTTTCGTGAAGCGGAAATTTCACAGACGCACTTCTGGCAACATCGTTGGCAGCACCAACCTCCTGTTTCCCGACCTCGACATCAAAATTTCAAGAATCGACCACATCGCTTCCGGTGCCAACTGCGGGCAAAACATCTCTCTGCTGTTGTCAGTTCCCACCATCTGCGGCCCCAGCACCGGGCGAAGCAAGCAATATCGGGCCCCTGAATGTTCCCGTCCCCTGCACTCACACTGGGCTGAGCACATCCTCGCTGCCTTCGCCCTGCTCAAGTTTCATCGTGGAAGACCAGCCCAAAAGTGCCCACGCATCCTTCGTCTGAACTTTTTGTCGTGGGCCAAGATCTCATTTGTCCAAAGCGCAACTTGATCTTTCTCTTCCTCTTCACCGATCATTGGACCACGCCCTTCTCGCACTTTTCCATTGTCAACATTCAGTTCGGCCCCAAAAAAGATCGCACCGCGATGGCAGATACCTTTCCCGTTGGTACTGTCACGCGGTGTGATCTAGCACCATAACAGGCTGCACGAGAAGGCACAAAAATTCTTTTTCCCATCAAGTGTCGCAACCTCCGACAAAATGCCGACCAGTTCTGTCAGCAGCCAGTCGTCGAGCACGCAGTTAATCCCGCTCAGTGATTATCTGCAGAAGGCGGACGACACAAACTTTGTCTGGGATGAGGACGGCAGGGAACAGTCAGACGAGTGGCTGGACCCTATCCGTGAGGCTGGCCTCGAGCACCGGAAGCACAAGGTCTTCGCCGCCCACACCGGGCACAAGCGTCCGAAGCCGCCAAAGCCGTTCACCCGTTCCGGGCCCGAGCTGGGCGACTCAGGCTCGACAGTCGTTTACCGGGTGACGGCTCCGGCCGGTGTCGACTATGGGCGCCCGCTGGCCCTCAAGGTCATCTCCCTGCGAGATGGCAGCCGGCCAATGGGGGCGACTAGCCAAGCCCGCTTGCGAGCCCTGGACGAGGTTGCTACTCTCGCCGGGCTTCGCCACCCGCACATCGTCCGGTACGTTGCCTCCTACGAGGAGTTCAGCGTCCAGCCGTGGCTCCTGCCACACTGGTCCCCGCGGCCTAAGTCGCAGTCGGCGAAGCAGCTGGCGAAGGCAGCGGCCCCAGAGCCGGACGATGACACCAACAGCGGGCGGAGCACACGCATCGGGCGGCACGTCCTGGGGATCGCTATGTACCCCCCAGGGCAGTGCAACCTGCGCACACTAATGGAGGAGGTCGCTGTCTCCCCTGACATGTCGGGCTGGATCTTGGCCTGCATGCACAACTACTTCGGATGCCTCTCCCAAGCCGTTGCGTACCTGCACCGAAATAGCGTCCGGATCCGCCACAAGGACATTAAGCCTGAGAACATCGTCATCGACAAGTGGGGAGTCCCCATCCTCACCGACTTCGGCCTCTCCAAGCACTTCGAAAGGGGCCAATACTCTCAGGGACCAACGTTCAAGACGCTCAAGTACGCGGATCCGGAGGCTATGAAGGAGAGACCCCGCGACGAGCGCTCCGATATCTTCTCCCTCGGCTGTGTTTTCCTCGAAATTGCTACCGTCCTCCTCGGCCAGCACCCCGAATATGCCGAGCAGCAGCTCAGCAACGGCACCAAGGAAAGCTATGACTTCCACTACTCCGAACACCTTCATAACCTTGACGCCTACTTGGAGAAGCTTTCAAACCAAGTCGCCCCAGATCTCATTGCTTCCGACCCCTCGCGCGAAGCTTCGGCCAAGGCCATCGTTGCTGTGCTCCCTAACATCCGCCAGATGATGGATGTATCACAATGGCGCCGTCCAAAAGCAAAAGAACTGTACCCTTGGTTTCGCCATTTGTATGATATCCACGAACATCCCGGCCCTTGCAGGACATGCGAAGAGGAACGCCGAACAGGCCGCGCTATCCCGCTACCCGATGACGGCGACGATGACAACATCAGCCGGAGAAGCTCAAGCCCTGACAGAACTGGGCCACCCAGCTCAGCGCCGGTTTCTAGGACTGCGACATCCCTTTGCCTGGCCAGTCTCGGTGGTCACAACACGCAGATATCGCTTGTTAGCATGTGTCCTGCATCGCAACCAGCACCACGGGTGCCATTCGAGACTTATGAGCCACCGTCGACACCACCTTTCTGGAAGACTGAGTTCCAGGATGAGATGATAGTTGAGCGGTCGGAGCCAATGGAAGGTGAGCAAGGTGTCATTGATATGGGTTTTTGGGATGACTGAAGAGGAGTTGAGCTTTGGGAGATGACTGAATTATTTGTAGCTTGTTTGAGTCTTTGGGGTATTTGAAGATGTTGATGTGTTGATACCCCTTATCGTCTGGGAGGAGAAAGGCACGAATAATTAGATGCTTGGATCTCTGGTTGCAACATGGTGAGGCGTTCGTGCAAGTCCTCTTTCTCCTTTGATTCCTTGCTTCGTAGGTATGAAAGTTATTTCGTGGGATGCGACATGGCGATGGACAATCCAGTTATGTTCTATTTACCTTGGTGGAATTTTTTCTTTTCGTTCTTTTTATGGACTGAGACAATCACATTAAAGACATGATGGATGGAGGTTTACTTAAGGGATGGCAGACCAATTCGGCCAGAGATCATGAAAAGGCTGATCAGTGGGATCCTCGGGAGGGATCTCAGAGGTTCTTAACTATGTAGAATTGTCAGTTTCCCCTACACATGGAACCGCATGGAATGGGAAAGTTTCCCCTTGCCAAAAGTGCTCTGATGATTGTGATGCGAGTGCGAGGTACGTAAGTACGCAGCACCCAGTGTCGTGTCGTGTGTGCGGAGCTCCACAAAAAAAATCTACGGGCAAAAATCTTTCGAAAAAAAGATGTTTTCGTGATCGGGAATTGAGCCCGATGCGGGGGTCGAACCCGCAACCTTGAGATTTACGGAGAATCCTTAAGAGTCTCACGCTCTACCGATTGAGCTAACCGGGCAGCTCCTTTTGTTGTTGTAGGGTTGGTCGGATGACCGACTTTACGAAGCCTTGGGGCGAATCTCAAGATTGTGCCAAAGGCTTGGACAGTGTTGAAGGATTAGGGTATGATATTGACCCTGGGAATTTCCAGGGCACATGTGATTCTTTTGCTACAGTTTCCCTGATTGGGTTGCAGAGTCGCTCTTTCCATCATGAATATGAAGTTACGATGAGCCCTTTAGGTCATGGCTTTATCAAGTCAACAGGGGCTACAGAGGGGCTACAATGACGGGTCCTGAATTTAGGTACACAGTAGGTAGATTGTAGGCCTGGCTGACAATTATTTCATCGCGGGCGCTCCAAAGAAATCTCACAACGATTGCGATCTGTCATCCACCAGCTTGGCCTAAACTGAGGCCAAGATATCCAATTTGGCGCGGTGATAAATGTCATGAACAAGAGAATCCTTCCTGGCCCCTTTACCCCGCGCTACGGATATCACATGCTCCTCGGCGGAAAGCCTACACAGCTCAATCTGCTCTTTGACCCCACGCTTACCAGTCCAACTGGTTCTGCGTCTGCGAGTCATTGCCATGGTCTAGACTCTGGTAAGGAATTACCCTCAGGGTCGCAATGGTCTGAAGGGAGGGATCAACCAGGAGGAACGCACCGAGATCTGTGTGTTTGAAATTACCCGTTTGACAGGCTGTAACCCTAACCCTGACTACGGTGAAAATCAAGGACAGGTCCAACGCTGCTCCAACCATCGTCGTCATTTTCAACATTGTTGACGAAGGCCCGGATTGCCCATCGACAACAAAACACTATTTCTCGCCCCGTATACTCTCCCAAAGATGTTGGCTTCAGCCTGTCAATATGTTTCCGGTCTCTGCCGTGAAAAAGAAGACGACCTCCACTCCCCCGTAAATGTTCCACCAATTACAGGGACCCATGGCCGAGGCCCATGCTCTCCCCTGCTTTCAAGAATGTGACTTCGATGCGTGCTGGCATGGCAGAAAAAAAATTACAAGCCGCGCAGGGAAAGTGACAATTGCGCGCAAACAACGCTGGCAAGCGACGCTGCCACCCTTCGCTCTGCCACTCTGCCGTCGTGCCGCCGCCTTGTGCCCACCATCCTGTGTGTCCCGTGAACGGCGAACTTAGAACCCCGCACCGCGCCAGACTGCCGGAATTAAAAAGCCAGTCGCAGCTCCTCCCCTCTTCACAATGCGCGGCCAAGTGAGCCTGAGGACACTCGCGCGGGTCGTCCCTCGAGCAACATCAGCAACGAGGTGGCGCCCGCTTCTCTCGCGCTGTACGAACACCAAGAGCTAGGGCCAGGCTTTCTTCCATGACGTATTATCCCCTTTCTCAGCCGTCTCGACTCTGGCCCCTCCACTGTGGAAAGCCCCGCGCCGACAGCACTTACCAGTCGCATCTCATCCGCGGCCGCCGTCCCCGTGTGTTGCTGGTGTCCCCATCGGGAAGTTCGAGTTACATCAGCATCGCACATTCCAATTCGCCAGCAGCCGAGCTGAGAAACGGCAGCTACCACACGTCATGGCCCAGTTCTCCTCCAACCCCGGCCTCGAGTCGACCCGCCTCGACAGCCGCTTTGTGTCAGCCGGACGGACACTCAACATCAACGGACTGTACATGAAGCCCTCAGCCAATCTTTCGCCCGTCGAGGACGGCGCCCACGAGGAACACCTGCCGGAAGGCATCACGGAAACGGAAGACGAAAAGAAGAACCATTGGTTTGTCGGCAGCATTGACCAGGGCACCACATCGTCCCGCTTCCTCATCTTCAATGGCGAAGGCGATTCCGTTGCGAGCCATCAAATCGAATTTGAGAACCTCTATCCCAAGTCCGGGTATGGCATTTCCGCCCCCCACAATTGCGGGGCCCCGCGATAGTGCGGGGGATCGTCCACATTGCTCACTACCTGAAGGTCCAAGCATTCGTACTGACGCATGTGATTGCAGGTGGCATGAGCAGGACCCGTATGAGCTCCTCAATTCAGTCCAACAATGCATCGATGGGGCCATGCGCAAGTTTGCCGACCTCGGCTACTCCAAGGAGAATATCCGGGCCATTGGCATTACGAATCAGCGCGAGACGACGGTGGTCTGGGACAGCGTGACGGGCGAGCCGCTGCACAATGCCATTGTGTGGCCTGACACACGCACATCGGCTCTTGTGCGTGAGCTCAAGGCTCGCGGGTCGGCCGACAGCCTGCTTGCGCTCTGCGGCCTGCCCTTGTCGACATATCCCAGCAGTGTGAAGCTGCTCTGGTTGATCCAGAACGTCGATGCCGTCAAGCAAGCCTATGAGGAGGGCCGTTTGGCCTTTGGCACAGTCGACTCATGGCTTATCTACAAGCTGAACGGTGGTGCGCAGGCTGAGAGGCCTATCCACGTTACCGACAGCACCAATGCGAGCCGTACCATGTTCATGAACCTGCGCACCCTGCAGTACGACGACAAGTTGCTGGGCTTCTTTGGCATCGATCGGCGCAAGATCAAGCTACCGAAGATTGTCCCTTCATCCGACCCCGAGGCCTTTGGCAAGGTAGCCACTGGCGTGCTTGCCGGTGTGCCAATCGCCGGCTGCTTGGGTGACCAGTCCAGCGCGCTTGTCGGCCAGTGCGGCTTCAGTCCGGGCCAGGCCAAGAACACGTACGGCACGGGCTGCTTCCTGCTCTACAATGTCGGCACCGAGCCCGTCATCTCAAAGCACGGCCTGCTGGCAACGGTTGCGTATGACTTTGGCCGTGGCCGCAAGCCGGTGTATGCGCTGGAGGGGAGCATTGCCGTCGCCGGTGCCGGCATCACCTTCCTCATGAACAACCTTGGCTTTGCCCCCAAGCCAAGCGAGATCAACGCGCTGGCCGAGTCGGTCCCCGACAACGGCGGCGTCGTTTTTGTCACGGCATTCAGCGGGCTCTTTGCCCCATATTGGATTGATGATGCCAAGGGCACACTCTGTAAGCCTTCTCAGCAAAACCCACCACGCATAACCCTAACCCTCAGCTAACACCCCCTTTCTCACACAGTCGGCATCACCCAACACACAACCAAAGGCCACATCGCGCGCGCAACCCTCGAAGCAACCTGCTACCAGACCCGCGCGATCCTCGACGCAATGGAAAAGGACTCCGGCCACAAGCTCGAGTCACTCGCCGTCGACGGCGGGCTGTCTTCTTCCGACCTCTGCATGCAGACACAGGCCGACATCAGCGGCATCCCCGTGGACCGCCCCCGCATGCGCGAGACGACTGCGTTGGGTGCGGCCATCGCCGCGGGGTTGGCCACGGGCGTGTGGCGCGAGCTGGACCATGTAAAGGAGTCAATTGCTGGCGATGCGAACGGAAATGGGAAGAAGAATGCGCGCGAGGTGTTTTATCCCAAGATGGATCGTAAGAAGGCGGAGAGGTTGTTTAGGAAGTGGGAGCAGGCTGTGGAGATGA
>JAAFKN010000022.1:0-32869 GCA_011800035.1 Thermochaetoides dissita | reverse complement strand
GCGTCGACGACGTGGACGGCCCGCTACCAGGGAGACACTGATAATACCACGGATTCAGCTGGGAGCAGTAGGCGCCGTCGACGCACTGGGTCGGGCCGGTCCAGCCAATTCCGCCACACTGGCCCCAGAGACTTTGTCCCTGAGCATTGACACCGGCGGCGCCAAGGAGAAGAAGAAAAGAAGAAGCAACTGCAGGGGACAGCATTGTCTGCTGGAAGGGGTGGTGATAACGATCAGATTGCCGTTGAGTTTGGCTTGCCGCCTGAGTCAGATGGTCAACCCGTCCATGACAACTCCAGGGGGGATTATATACCTCTATACAGCTGCTTCTCTTGACGCTCCATGAGAGTTTGTAGCTAGGCATAACCGGATACCCCGTGTTGAGTTACAGTCCTCAACCCCGCTTGTCTGTTTGTCCATCCACTCCATCTTGCAGCTGTTTCCAAGCACCCCATTGTTTGGTCCTTCATATGTTGCCGTTTCGGGAACCATATGTTTGGGCTGCCAGACCGTCTACCGTCTTCATGCTCCAAGCCCGAGCAGGAATCGCGTTGCACCACGCGTTCACGTGTATGTTACACGGTGCTACCTTCACCGCGCCGCATCAGGGCACGGATTTAGCCTGAATGGGCAGAGTGACGTTTGGGGCTTCGATCCTGAGTCCCAGAACGCGCCAAGATGAACGTAGCCTGGTTTCACTACGACCCAAAGTCACCTCTACCGGGGTTCTATAAACCACACTTCATGTTTTCTGTTTCTCCAAGTTACTTTCTTTTCCTACACCTCACCAGACTATCTAACATACCGGGTTGGGGCGAGTAGCCAAAGTACAGTTCGCTATATTCCGGACCATGTGTTCCGTGTTTGATTTTACCGTTGAGATGCCATTCGCCAGCCTCGTCATGAGCGCACACTAGGCTAGCACCGACAGCTATTAACGTTGTCACGACATGGGTCCGGGTGATTTTCTAGAAGTCCTAGAGAAGAAAACTAGAATCTTTCCCGCTGTTCTTCCCGCATTCTATCGTCTTGGCGGTTTTGAAGTTGGGCCCAGAGAAGGGCCCCAGGATATGCTTCTTGAGTTAATCAGCCCGTCAGCCATTCCCGTAATTCATAACTGTGCGCCGATTAACAACACGTCGTGCACATATTTATATAGCTTGATCAAGGTTGTCTGGCACAACAGAAGCCAGTGAGGGCATCATCAGACACTAGTTGTTCAAACGTCTTGCTTATTCTCGTACGGCGGTTTTCTGAGAGTTGTTGTGAAATGCTGTTGCACAGGTCAACATCATTATCTCATGATCTGTTTTCATCCTGGGGAGAAGGCGACAGTATGTTGTAGTATCGGCCTAGTGGACAACGGCAGGGTATCAATGACTCGGGTTGGTTGCTTGTGTGGTTCCAGAAACCAAGGATTAGCGTCACTGTAGTCGGAGGCCTGTTGAATCTCCGTCCTGAAATAGGTAGTTCATGCTAGATGGAGATGTTTGGTAGATGGCTGGAAGGTTGCTTTGACCAAGACGCTGCACGGAGCCCGGCAGTCGGCCGGCCGGGTGAATCTTTCTGTGGGGTGAGTGAACTTTTAAGGTAGTATTTCCCCGACCTGTGCCGGAAAAGTGAACGGATTGGAGGTTGGGCCATTTTCACGCAAGTAACGCGGGGGAGGGGCACTCCTGAAAACGGATTTGGGGGGCTAACTTCTTGTGGATGGGTATCATGGCGGTGACTGGAATGCTCGGCACGGCTCCTGTGTCGAACGCAGAACCTAGGCCGGAAAAGCTGACCTGTAACCTAGGAATGCCAAGGCTGAATCTCTCTAGTGGAGGCATGAAAGCTGGTGTGGACAGGAATCTAGGTAAAGGGGAAAGAACATGTGCAGGTAGACAGTGCCCCAGAACTCAGGAACAAGACCCTGCTGATCTCGAGTCTCTCGAATCACGACAGCCCGAAAAATGACACTGGGTCATGTCACCACAAAAGGGAGACTCCCATTCGAAAAAGTCTTGGGTTGTGCGTTCAAACTCGCAGATCCCATACTATGCGGTCAGTTAACATCCATGTCTCTGATCGCGGTGATATTTGGTATGCTTATCAATGAAGTCGAGGATTGGTTGGATATAGGTCTCCCATCCTGGGATGTCAGGGCCCTTGATGCTCTCGTTAGCCTAAATCCTCATGCTTAAACCAGGACGACGTGGGCAGGCTAGACTTACCGTATACTTTTTGTCAAAGACATGGGGCTCTCCCTCTTCATAACACTCGATAACTGGAACACCGGCTTCACTGAGCAGCTTTGCCATGGCATAGCTCTGTTCAACTGGAACAGACTCGTCTCCAGTTCCGTGGAGGAATGCCGTGGGAGGGTACAGTGCGTGCCCCCTTTGCCCTTGTTCAAATCTGCTCTGTAGAATTCTCAGTGGTGACATAGAGCTGGCAAAGGCCACTAACTCCTCCTCATTGGCAAGTTTTTCACCGTGCATGATACCAACACGAAGGCCGTCGGCAGATACGCCCAGTGCATGCGTCATGTGCAGCTCGGCCTGCATTAACACCCTCTCCGTGTAACGGAAGTCGGTAGCCCAACGCTCGCTCAGCTGAGTGTCTGTAAAACGCTCGAACTCATTCCATGGCATGGCTTCGGTCAATATGTTGGCCGGATTACGATCTCGCAGAAGATTGTTGAGTATATCTTCGGAAAACTTGCCGGTCCAGGGACCTTGTTGCGACCTGTTAGGTCGTTTAGTGGGATCTGGGTCGAAAGCAGATAAAGTAAGGAAATCCACTACGCCATAGACGTCGATGATGGCCCGCGGGGGAGGATCGAAGAGGTGGGCGCCCATCAGAGTGACAAGATGGCCACCGGCTGACTCTCCACACAAAACATAGCGGTCGACGTCAACTGTATCGGGGCCTAGGATGGATGGAAGATTCTCCCGGCACCAAGCAACGGCCTCCAGGCAGTCAGCAAGCTGGTCATCTAGCCTAGCCTGCGGTGCGAGGCGATAGTTGTGTGAGACCAAGTGGTAGCCACGCTGCCGAAATGCGGGCTCCATCCATGGTAGGGGGGCGAAGTCTGAGTAAATCTTCAGGTTAGAGTATTGCTTTGACTCGGATGCATCCTACAAAATTCCTAGTTTTAGAAGAGAAGCATCTGGACATACGAAAACCGGCGAACCATCCTCCACCATGTGTCCTGGTTGACAAAATGCAAAGCTGGTGTTAACCTTCTCTTTCATTCGCTGTTGAAGGTATGGCTACATCGGGTGCATCTAGCAGTGAACCAGCTGCCTGCTTGCAAGATGCAAGCATGCATCCAGGTTACCAGTTCCTTTCTCAGTAGACAAGCTTACCATAATACGAAGGGTGCAGGCTCTGTGATGGGAGTTTTAGCAGGCCATACACGAATGGCTAGCTCAATGCCACTCTTTGACTTAAAAGTATGATCGCTGAACCCCGGAGGGGCAGCAGGGGGCAAGTCAGTTTCATCAACCAGTGCAGTCATTGGCCGAGGACTGCGAAAATGCAATTCAAGTGAGCCCTGTCTCAAACGCTCGGAAGCAGTTGATGAGAAGCACCTATGGAATGGACGAGTGGCTTCTGGATGTGTTACTGAGACTGAGCGCTTATCGGCCGAAGGATGAGGGGCTGGCGTCTGGGCGATTGACCGGTTGAGCAGTTGATCCGACATGCAAGGAACGTGTTCAAGCGAGCTTGCGGGGTACGTATGTGGATGTGGTGTCCAACAGGCTAAGATCTTTCTCCATGATCCACTCACACTAATCCATGCTTGGCTCCATGTGCCTGTGAGGTTGTAACGTGCGTGCCTAGAGGCTACGTAGAACTAGGGAGGAGGGGCCGGGTGTTTTTGCTACGCTAATAATATGCTTCACAAGCCACATCTAGCAGTAGTTTGGTAGATCACTCATTTCGAGCTTCCTAAGCGCCTGTAGCTTCCACATACTTGCAGGCTGAAATGCGCCGGCAAAGCAGTTGGCAGCAGAAAGCAAACTAATTGTTTCAAATGCAACTGATCAGGATCAAAAGGGCCAGTGGCATCTCACACTCAGAGAGCCTAAGGGGGATAATGGGTTTGAATATTAAATGTGCCACTGTGGCACAGGATCGGACAGGGGACGGTGCTCACCCCTGAGCTCGGCACGGCGCTATCATCACGGCAGAAAGGTGGGGGCCGCCACAGCAAAATCACTCGACCGAGCACCATTGAGTCTCTTTGATAAACCCTCAATGTCGCTCCCTCAAAAATGCGAGCAAAACACTCAGAGTCCGAAGATGCCTGTGCCTTGGAGCCAGAGAGATCTCGAGGGTCTTCAGCCTGTCGACCCAACTCCTCCTGGACACGGCTTACATCCAGTATACTTGCCTTCCGATCACGATAGCCGCTATCACTTACACCGAGCACATCAGATCCCACAGTTGCAGCCCCAGCAGCAACATAACCCTGCTTTCACTTGTTCATCCACTGCGCAGAGTTGGCCTAAAATGTCTGACGGGACGGAGTTAGACCTTGCCAACTCACCTGCATCTGACACCCATCAAAATACTACTAAGTTACCGGGTCCGGGGAACAAAAAGATACTCGGATTACGGAAAGCAACGCTTGCACTGGTTATCAGCAACATCTTGCTTGCTATCGGCCTTATCATCCTAGGAGTGGTACAGAATCACGTTTTGCAAAAGTCGGCAAACAAGGCAAAGGAATCATCATGTGAGAGGTGCGTAGATTGAATGAATCACTTCACTTGACTACTTTGATCAAAGATGGTAAGCATGTGAGAGCTAACATCTGTAACAGTAACGATACCGTGTCTTCACCAACAGCTCCTTCAACGCAAACTACCGGGGCAAGCAATCTGTGTTTTAGGGCCAGCACAACAACGCTTGCAGCCGGTGGTGTTGCGGCAGAATGTCCAAACATCCCAGCGGGGAGTGTTAACTATACTGTACCTGGGACCAACCTCAGGTTTATGCGGGTTTGCGGTGCCGACTACATGGGAGACGATCTCGCTCGAGTTCCCACCTCAACAATGCAGGACTGTCTTGCCCTCTGTGCCTATCTCAACCTAAGGCCCGCTTCAGCGCTGGGCCCCTGTACTGGAGTCTCATGGGTCTATGCTGACGGTCCGCAGGGGCTCGGCTCAAGCTTCTGCTACCCAAAGACCAACTTACGGGAGAAAAAGGACAGGGAATGGATCGAAAGTGCTCTTCTTATCGACTAAACGTTTCCTGCCTCCAGATCGCTCCCGGGCAGCTACATAGGTACATGTATACATCACAATTTGATGACAGCGGGAATATTTTCCGCTGATTCATGCAAATATATTGTTACCGAAATACAATGCCAACCGAGCACAGGGTCTTGCAGTTCTGCATAATATACCCTTCAGCTGTCCTCTCCCATCCTTTCACTTCGTCGGATAGGTGGCCATGGCCTTCCTAGCCCTCAACTTCTCTCTACCATTGGCCCCTAGCACTCATGACGGTGATAGTGTGTACATAACGGAGCTTCCCCCCCTCAACGCGGAACTCATGGCTGTCTGGAAGGCCAGAGAAACTCAGGAAAACAGAAACAGCACCAACTGTCTCGTCGATGACATAGCGCCGGTCCACGAGGGAAACACCGCTAGGAATGCCCACGTCGCATCTATCATTGGGCCCGCCATTTCCCGTGTACATCCCCCCTTCCAGCCTCGAGCAAGGGTAGCCCCACGGCACTACGACGCTCTTGTCGCTGAATATGTCAAGATAGGCATCCGCTGCCGCCTGGATGACGTTCCGAGAATCGCGCTTTTCCTCGGGGATGGTGCCCCAGTCCTCTCTGCTGGCCCAGTACAGCGTCCCAGTTGCATTGAAAAGCCAGTCACCAGTGGTCGTAATGAGTGTGTCCACTCTAGAGATGGCGTTGTCTGTGAAGTACATCTGTGCACCGATGACATATGGCTTGCTTCCCGTCGCTGAAACTATCTCAGTGTATGTGGCGCATTGAGTGGTGTCAAGGCTGTGTCGACTATGGTCCACCTTGATGGGAGATGATAGTATCCCCGTCGTGAAGGATGCTTCTGCGAAGTTCTCGTGATACTCAAATTTATTTGACACGGGCTGGAGGAGTTCTGGTTTGCCGGCAGTTTGGGCAGCAACAAGACTATCCACACTGGCCTGGAGGAATTCACGAGTGCAGTTGGCCGCGGAAGAGACCACGGGTGCAATGATGCCGAACACCAAGACAGAAAGCATTTCGAACATGTAACCGTGACGACTGCTAGTGACTGCGGGAGAATGGAGAGTGGAGGCAATTGAACCAGTATGAGAAAGATATACCTTCCAAGTAAGCACCGCGGAAGCCTCGATAGCCCTTCTCTATGATCTTCCTGTCCCCGAAGCATCGTATTTATATGTATATTTTGGGTCCGTGATGGATGAGCAACCTCCGTTGGTGCTCCTTGCCGGCTTCATCTCCGGGTGCGGGGAATTCAGCCGGACTGGTCCCGTTCACAGCTTTATTTGAACCTTAATGGAGCACATTGGACTCGGCAGTTGTCTCAGCGACTGATTGGTAGATGTGCCTACCTTGATAGTATAACAATGTATGTTAAGAAATGTTGTCAGGTAACAACCCTCGATGAGGCACGCTAAACTGTTGCTGACTGGCATCCCTCAAGTCTTGACATGCTACAACGTACTGATGGCTCTTTATTTATGCGTCATCCGCATTGAATGTTGAACCATAAGGGCGGAGATCCCCTATCATCATATCGGGGAAAATCAAAGAAATCAGCCATATCTTCTAGCCTGGGGTAAACTTAATATATATCAGACAGGCAAGTAGAATCGATGTCCTATTCTCACCCTCAACCGAATTTCGATGCCTTTCCTTAGGTCCTTATGCAGCGTCATAGGTCTTTGTTACCATGCTTCTAAACCCAAAAGTATAGATATGGGTTCCCTTGAGCATGGGATTGATGTTCGAGGGGAGCAGTCCCCGTTTGTTCCACTTTGCAAGGCGCTGAACAAGTTACCAGTTCATCAGCGTCGTAGGGTAGAAAAAGTGCCAAAAAATAGATTCCATGCAGTGTAGTGGTTTAGCAATCCAGATTTTCATCCTGCGATGGATTTCTGGCGACCCGGGTTCGAATCCCGGCATGGAAGCTCACATTGGGTGGTTGCTTTTTGAGTGCGTAGAAACTCTCTGGGGGCTTGTTTGCAGTTCAGATGGAAGGATGCCTCCCTATCATACCTGGCCACTAGAGGCCTGAGTGATCAACCATGGGAAATGCTTGACCTGCGGAGATCCAGCCGGATGAAAAGTTAAAGACAACTGTAGGATCTCCCCGGCCAGCCAGTTCCCTAGGCCATTCGTCAACAACAAGACGAGGAGTTAAGAGACAGTAGTGGATAGACTCCGCACATTGAATGCTGCCTCAGGTCTGCCAATATGACGCCGAGTAAATTCCGAAAGGCTATTCTTCGGGCGATGACGGACCTTGCTAGCCTCGATAGCCATGACCCGTCCGAGAGTGTCGAGAAGAATGGCTCCACGGACTACATTACACGAACAGGAGCAATGAATCCGAAAACTTTCCTGTAATTACCATCACCGTGCTTGAGCCGCGCAATGAAGGACATGGAGACCACCAATCAACCATTGCGTGACAGATATGGTCACAATTAGGATGCGTTCCTCCAGGGGAGATATGCCATATAATAGGGGGTGTATGTGCACCGGACTTGTCTAGTTTCATGCCTCTTCTAGTTTCTTGTATCCGGATCACAATTATTATATACCACAAGACGCCACGGGATACCAAGTAATGAGTCAACTATCTCTCAAGAATGCCGAAGCATGGCATGGCTGGATGCAGCAATCCAATAACGACAAACGCCTCCTTCGGTCTTTATGGGCAGGCAGGCTTATATGGCGTCAGGTAGCCTTACGGCAATGTCACCGGACTGTGTGATGTAGCGTACCCATGGCAATGAAGGATATTGAAGCTGAGGACGAACGCGGTGTTAGCCGCTGGAGGAAGAGAAGCCGGATGAAGTGAATGCTATGAGGGGGGAAACAACCAGGGTGAAAACAAACCTTCGGCTCCGTAATCTTCAGGTATCGCACTTGGATACCGCTTGTAGTAAAATAGGGGATTTCGAATTTGACCTGGATAGGCCTCTTGGCTCCCTTCCCCGGACCGCCAATACCGCCCATGCTTCCGCCAAAACCGCCCGTCATGCCACCGCCATGCTCGTCATCACCACGGACGCTAGGCAGGCCAAGCTCAGCACGCATCAGGAACTCCTTCCCGCCACCAAATTGTTTGATCTTCCAGATGATGGCGCTCTGCTCTGGAGCGTAGTGGACCGAGCCGACATTTGTCCGGAAACGTGGGCTGTCAGCATCGTCAGGGACAGGCACGATAATCTCGACATTGTTGGCCGTGCTGCGGCGCTTGAACTGTGCCCTAGCCTTGAGCATATACTCAATGCGTGAACCGCTGTGCGACTCAACCACACACTCAACCCATATGAGCGGCTTGACTTGTGTGTTCAGGCGATACGACATGAGCTCAAACTCGCCATCGGGAGGGATAAAGCTGATGGTGCGATCGTTTTCGAAGCGGGAAAGGCGCACGCATTGGTGGAACTTTACATCCTCCATCTCGATGGCCTTGCCGCGGGTGGTCCTCCCAGTGGTCTCGAACATGACCTTGTCGTTCAGCCCCAAGCGCAGCTCCGGCATGCCTGATAGGTAGCACTTCATCTTGATGCAGCCAAGAATCTCGGACCGCAGCACATTGCCGTTGGCAGAAACCAACAGATTGAGAGACTCAATGACGTCCAGGAAGACTTCGTTCTTGCGGTAGCGAATGCCCTCAGACCGCCATGAGACAGCGTTGGTAACGGCAATTGGGGGCCGAGCTTGAATCTCCAGCTTGTGTGACTCCTGGGTGATATATTCTTGCAGGATCTTGGACTCGGTCGTCTGCGGGTAGCCAAAGTCCATCATCTCGTCCAAAAGCTCATAAATGATGACGAAGTTGTCGCGAATAGACTCCTCCTCGAGCACCTTGAAGTACTCGGTGAAGACCTCGACAATCTTGTGCAGGAAGAGCAGGATCTCAGCGGCATTGGTGTTCCGTTTTGTGAGGGCGAGGAGGTAGAGGTTGTTGTGTCTGATATAAAGGTACTGGTCGCAGCATGGTCTAGTTAGCATCCGAGGATTACAGGCAAGGTGAACAGTCGGCGTGGTTTCTCACATTGATCCCCTCATGGGAAAAGCAAGGGGGCACTGCGGATGACTCTTCTTCTGCTTCACTCAGGAGTATCGGGAACTTCTCGACCGCGGACATGGGAATATCGCCGCGGTAGTTGCGGGCCAAAAGGGTCTTGCCCTTGAGGTCGAGAAAGAAGATGGCCGACGCCATGGCGATGGGAGTTTGCCCGGCGCGTCCGGGCTAGATCAGTCGTCGGGGAAGATAGGCTTAGTTGGGTGTTTCAGAAGACGTGGGCAGGCGAGGACAAGTGTCGAGAACCGAGGCCGTGCTCGGCGCGGACAGGTAGACTAGGTCAATCCGGAGAGAGTTGAGTGCGTCGGCGATTGCTAGCCTGATGCGATCTCAGTTAGCGCTGGGGTTGCGCAGTCACCGACGCACCAGTTGCTTCGTGTTTGGGTTGCTGGATATGCTATGAACTTGGTAGCTTCGCGCGCGTGTCGGGGGATGTCTGGAGGCTGCCGTCGAGTATGCAGTCTGTCGATCCGTGTCGTCTTCTCCTTTCATACACCTGGGCTTCTTTCACGGCGTGTTTAGTTGCTCGACTGGTGGTTTGCCGCTTGTCGCATCTGCAATCTTGATGCATGGACCTCTCTCTCGACAACGACCGGGACACGAAGCTTGATCTCAGGGCACTTGGCTGAGCAGAGGGGATCCACAGAACCCCACGTCAATCAAACTTCTTGTCTGCTACGGCGCCTCCCTGGGCAGACGGACAAGACATGCTAAGCCTTGCATCGGCAGAAGGCTAAACTTAGCTCCGTGGTGGGGCATCCGCCCTTTGCTTGCTCCATATGTAGTCCGTGCACGCATTTCCCAGTGCGCCGTCGCAATATTTTCCCAGCCCACAATTCGGCTGCTTTTGAAAACTTCCTCTTTTCTTATCACCAACGCGTCCAATAGACAGTGCAGCCCATCGTACGCACAACCCGGGCCGGCATTCTGTTGTCCCGAACCGTGCTGTTGTTGATGTCGTCTGCGATTTCGTGATGCGGAGAAGAAGGATGTTTATTCCTTAAGGCGCCATAAGAGCTGTCCAAATATGCTGGTTTCAGCTCATTGTTTGGGCAGCGTCAGAGGCACCGGACATTTCAAACACCTAAGCTCAGAGAAGGATATTTTGGAAGTACATTTGAGGGCCAAGCCAGGCGTTCCGCTCTAGCAAGCCGTCAACTGTACCATTGTCGGCTTTGCCAATGACATTGTGTTGTCAAACAAACCCGGAACAGATTCTGAAGCCTGGTGTGTACCGTGCAAACCCAGCCCTCCCGTTTCGGATAACATTTCATTTGCCATCAGGGTTGCCGCCCAGCGATTGGAACTTGGTTAGAGCCGATAAGGGGCCAAGGACATTATTGGATTTCGGCACCTTGGGTAATCTTCAGCCATGGATGCTGCTTGCTGTGCTGGTCTGATGTGAAGTCCCTCCTGACAATCTTGCAAACATGCTCGAGTCTTTTCAAACTACACCGGTAGCTGTCTTGTGACTGACCTTGCGTCTCTGTCAAAAGCGTCTGCAGTGGCTAGCGATAGGGATCCGTAGAGGAGCAGCGCATTTGCTCTCGCCGGCTCGTTTATCCGCGAGATTCAGATAAGGCTGACACGATGCAAGCGGGTGTAGAGGCACAGATACGTAGGTAGGTACCTAGGTTGTCTGCAAGGCTTCTTAAAAGCGTGCATCTCCAGACACGACTTATCGCTGTGGGATGGATATGCTCATTGCTTTGAAGGGGAGGAAACGGATTTCTTCCGTGGTCCTGCACCCGCCTGCCGATTGGCATGCTTTCGGGTTGAGAGTGGCAGGATTGCATGTGAAGGTGGGTCGACTCAACAAACCGCTGTCGGAGTCGAGTGGCCAAGCCCCAAAGAAACGTTCGTCGACTTGGCGGGTCTGATCAGAGTTGACACGTGCTTCGACGATCCACCGCCCAAGTACCTTTCATGTACATGCCTTTGCCGGCAGCAGTTTAAAGGTGCAAAATAATCCGTGTTTCTTGTCAACTTTGCCAGGCCATAGCATAGAGAATTGCAACTTGTCTTTTCACAAAAAGGAAGTGATTAGGTGCTAAGTCGGCCTCTCAGGAGACGAATTGGTCGTACTTGTACCCAGACAGGGCAGAGAGGAACATGTTAGGTGCAGGCACCCGCGCTGCATTTTGGTCCTGGTGGCCCCAGTGGGGACAAGCTTGAAGTTAGTATCCATCTCTCCTCGAAGCCGTCACTCCATGGCTACGGAGTATGTGCGGATACCCAGGATGTCAGCAGCCAGCTAGCCCTCCTCCTAACATTGATGGGCTGCCGCTGCTGATACCGACGGAAGGCCCAGAGTCTTGGTGTCATGAACTCGGAATGCTCTGTGGAGGTTGGTTAACAGCGCGGGAACTTGGGCGGGTGGGAATGTCCGGTCGGATGGATGGCAATGGCAGCTTGGATACCAGAACAAAGAAAATCGTAGATCTAAACTTCACACTATCGGTACTTGTACATAGGCATGTTTACTGCAGCTGCACAGTGTATGCGTTGGAGCTCAACAGAAATCGAAAGCGGAGCGTATAGTAATAACCGGGTGACATCAAAGAGGGGCCTCGGTTTTTTGGAGCGTCTCTCGTGGACCCTGAAAGCGCCTGCGCCCTGCCGGGTCGCGGTTGGGACAGGGCGGGGCTTGCGCCATGGCCCATGACCTGGTGACATTCACGGATCTTGATGGGCAAAAGGGACGCAGCAGGCCGCAGAGTCGCAGGTGGGCATGGATGACAGGATCCGCGTGAAGACTGATTAGCGCTGCGGGCTTACTGCCGGTAGGTAGGTACCGGTATCTGAGGCAACGCGATCAATACAGAGGGCGCATCCATGCTGTCCTGTGTAATCCGTAGGTGACACAGAGCGACTGAACGACTGCCAGTTCCGTCTCCAAATGATGCCGTGATGCCATGGCCCGCGCTGTGTGCTGTGCCGAGGACAGCGGCATTGGATGGCTGCCGACTTTTTTTTTTTCTCTAGGACTCTGGCAGCTGACCGGGTAGTGTCGATAGGTACCAGTAGGTAGCAAGCATACGGATGTAGGCGCGTTGCCAGCAGAGTTAGCTTAAGTACCTGACATGTCCAATCCCGATCGCCGCTCAGCACAACGCAGTCGACTCTTTGCCCTGCTCAGCGCGGCTTGTGGGCTGTTGGATTCCTTGCATTTTTAGCAAACAGTTCCATCCAATTTCAGTTCCAGTTCCAGTTCCAATTCCAATTCCAAAACTATTATCACCATTGACCACTCTCCGCCGGCCATTGACCCCTTTCTTGTCTTCCCCTTTGCTAACACTCATTTCCCCGATTTTCTTTTGGGCCCACAGCGGCAAGCAACGGTGCCAGCAGAGCTTTTTCGGTGTTCACATCATTCGCCCAATCCCATCGCCCATGTAGAGGCAACACAGGATCCATTCCGCTGCGCCAGATATCCAAGTATACCGTCTACCTGTTTGCGCTGCTGCTCCGTCTCCATCGGCCTGGGCACCTGCAGAGTATTCCAACGCGGCGAATTCCCGTCTCCAGCACGCGCCCAGGACTTAGGAGTGACGCACTAATAATATTCTCATACTTAATTCGAGTACTCACTGCAATCGCGCGACTTAGCAGCGCTGCTGTGCCAAACACCCGAGCCTTCGTCAAAAAGAGACGGACAGACTGGCAGCGACCTGAGCCTCGAGCACCTTACTCACCTTGCCCTACTCTGGACTGCGCATCATCGTCCTTCGCGCACTGCTTGCTCTCGCTCTCGTCTCGCCCGCTCGCATCGGCGTCCCTTCCATTGGCATTCCAATGCTGACCCTCGTCTGATCAGCGACCCCGCTCGCTTTTTGACTCTGCTGTCGGCATTGGGCAAGCACCTTGCACGATGGAGCACTGTCACATGCTAAGCGGCCAGTGTCTGCCGCCACCACCACTTCCGCAACCGCAACCGCAATCACAGTCACAACCACAACCACAACCACATGGGCCGTCCGAGGGCGCGACTTCTCTAGCTGGGGCCATTCCCAGACACCACCGCGCAACAGGTTCGGTCGCGTCGGCGCCAGAGGTTTCCGTGTTGACGATGCAACTTGATCCGATGCAACCTCCTCTAGATCATCTCGCTCACCATCGCTCCCTGTCCAGAGATTTTCCCCTGCACCCGGCCCCAAATCCTCATTCACATTCACAGTCACATCCAAATTCAAATCCAATTCCAAGCCCAAGTCTAAATCCACATCCACATCCAACGACGCTGCCAGCAACGCCGTCAGCGCCTCCAGCGCCCCCAGCGGCCCCCGTGCAGCTGCCGCCCCTCGCGCTTTCTTTCCCCGACGAGCCTCCCACAGAGCTTGCACCGATCCAGCTGCCTCATGAGAAGTCCACCAGCGCCTTGGGGCAACAAACCTTGCCGCCGCTGTCCGAGGTCACAGGCACGCAGCCCCAGCGTCATGCTCCTTTGCCGCAGCCTCCTGCCCCGTCGCACAACCCCCAGCCGACGAGAGTAAACCACTGGCCTAGCATGAACCCTTTCACGACCTACTACCGCCCCAGCTACCTCGAGAGCGCCGAATCTTCTCCGAGCATGGACTCAGAACGGAGCGCTGGCCCCAGGGCAGCCAGCGTCAGCCTCGACGACCCCGATGTGAGGATTGCCGCTGAGGCACTTGGACAGATGAGAACAGGTTCGTCATGTTCTGACCCGGTCACTAGTCGTTCATTTACGTGCTGTCATGTGTTTCGTTACCCCTATGTGCCTGTCAAATCGGCTGACTGTTGTGGCTGCCATTAGATTTTATGTCATCACCCAAGCAATCTTCGTCCTTGATTTCCACAGCACCAGGCGACCGCAAGATTTCTGCAGACCGCAAGCCCGCTCCCTCGTTGCCGCAGAATAACAAACAGCCCGAACCGGAGCCTCTCCTGTCGCTCATCACCACAACCTATCCGTTGTTAGCCAGCACTATCGGAGGTGCTGCCTCTGCCTACAGAACTGGCAAGAATTACTCGCCGCACCTCAAGACAGGCGCCGAGTATGTCGAGAGCTGTCTGAATCCCGTTGCCAAAGCTGTCGGGACTGTGAGCCGGAAAACTGGTGTGGAGGGGGGCGTGAGGTGGATCTTTGGGATACGGAACAAAAAGCAACAGGCTTCGTCAGATATTGAATCGGGCGATCGTGGGAGCAACAAGCGGCGCAAGTCGGAGCGCGATGACAAGGAATCCAAGTTCTCGAATTCCACATCACCCCAGCTCTCAGCCGATGGCCTCGACGATCGCCGCATGTCGATTAGCACCGTCGACACTCTACCTCCATACGACGACCAGAAATCTCCGGCGTATACCGAAGTAGCAGATGAGATGGCGTCCAGGTCTTGCCCCCCGGGCACCTCGCCGCAGCCCTGGCCTCAGCGGTTTGTCGTAACGACATCTGGCTTAGGTGTTGCTATGAAGCAAGAGAGCCTGAAGAGTCTCAGGTTCTGCCTCAAGGTCCTCAGAGAAACGAACAGTTATGTCGGCGAGATCATTGTGAAGCTAAAGAATGTCATTGACGAGTATGACCGCGCTACCCAGAAGGACGGCGAGGATCAGGTCATGAAAGACTCGTCTTGCAGCGGTGCTGCTGATCTTAAGAAGCTTCTCCTGCGTATGAAGGAGCTGAAGGAGGACATCTTCCGCGTTATCCAACGCACTGTCCAGACAGTATCAAAGTATGCTGGCAGTGCGCTACCTGAGAATGCCAGGAATATTGTCCATCGCCAGCTGATGAGCCTGCCTGGCTTGTACCAGTTCCATTACATCCGGCAGACCTCGGAAGGCCGCCATGGAAACGGCAGTCCAGAGGCTTTGGTACGCGACAGCGCCCATCTGGCTCTGCTGTTTGCCAAGGAGGCTTTGCAGATGATGACTCAAGTCGGAGACGTTCTTAACAGGACACTTGTGAGCGCAGAAGAATGGTGCGAAACACTCTATAGGAAGAAGAATGATGAGCAAGCGCAGTCTTCGCTCAATGGCAATGCCCATGCATCTGCCTCTTCTACTGCTCCTTCCACGGATTCAGATGTCAAAA
This sequence comes from Thermochaetoides dissita, assembly GCA_011800035.1. NCBI lineage: Eukaryota > Fungi > Ascomycota > Sordariomycetes > Sordariales > Chaetomiaceae > Thermochaetoides > Thermochaetoides dissita. The sequence continues at coordinate 17,518 of JAAFKN010000022.1, read as the reverse complement.
TGTCAGGTTGAAAAGTGTGTTCACTGGAGTATGGTTCGTGGCAGAATACTTAGTATTATCCTGAGAGATTTTGGAGATTGTGCTGGTTAGAGAGGATCAGGCAAGTGCTTGCGGAATTTGTATGGAAAAAAGAGGAGGGGCCTTAAAAGCCCAGTGGGAAGAGAAAAACAAACGAGAAGATGGGAGAATGAGGGGGTATGAGAGATAAAAAGAGACATTTCAGGAATCGGGAAAAGAAAAATTTCCAAGCGTTCTGGGTTTCTGCACCCATGGCGACAGTCCCCACAGGTTTACAACCTCCCTTTTATTTTTTGTTCGATTTCGTTGTTGTGTCCCTGTCCTCTTCTGCTTCTCCTTGTCCTTAAGCGGGCATGAATTTGCAATGATTGAGCTCCTGGGGGTTTATGGCCTTCGAGAGATACGCTCCTTTCTTTCCTTTTCCTTCCCTTTCCCCCTTCTGCTTCGACCCCTCCTTTTTCCCTCACATAGGCACGGTTGCATTAAGGCTTGGTCACGTTATGTGCACATCTCCTGTCTGTCATAGTCATTTGTTAGTACAATTCTACAAGGTGTTGGCCCGTCCACGTCGGTCTCTCAGTTTCTGGTTTCTCCCTTACAATAGAAAGAAAAAGTCAGGACAAACTCACAACTTGACTCCTTTTTTGGGTCGGTAAAAGGGGGAACTGCAGAGGAGTTGGCTTGTACATATTTTACTATCCATGTATGTTGAACTTTGGTGCTTGCTGGCAACATAATAGGTATCACCTTTTGGTCAAGGAAACCGTCGTGATGCTTTATTTCACATGGCTATGTGAGCCTTTTCGTGTCTGGCGGACTGATCAAGACACAAAATCCTATTCTCCATCCGATTCCCTTAGGCACATTGCTCTGTGAGCCATTCCAAAAAGTCTTGCAGACCCTCTGCTTTCAACATCAAAGCAGTTCCCTTTCGCCTGAAGATCTCACCAGACAGCAGCGTCCGACAATCGACAAGTTTTGTACAGTCTTCCCGCGAATCCGTGTCTGAAGCTGGGCCCACAAGAACCGAGTTCCATCCAGCTGCCCAGGCTCCCTGAACGTCCTTTACCAACTCATCCCCGGCATAAACCTTAACCCATGGTCCTGCATCACCTTCCGCTGCCGTCGGGTCTTGGCAACGCATAGCTCTAAGGGTGTTTGCTACTTCTTCGGCAGCATCAAAGATGCGGCGGTCCGGCTTGGTGACCCCGATGTCATATGAGATACAGTGCAGGTCAATGTCATACTCTGCTTTCTCTAAGCCGACGGCACCTGAGACATTAAACTGCACGCCTGCCCGAACAGGGCTGACACGCAGGCCGCAGGAGGATAGGACGCTCGTTACACGGTCGTCCGAGTTGGTGATGACCCCTGTGATGATGCAGCTTACCTGGCCAGCACTGGAAGGGTTGGAGGCTTGTTGGGCTTTGAGCTTTCGGAGAAGGGGGATAACACCGGGGGCCAGGGCGTAGCCTTCACTGGAGGAAAAGCGATGCAGGAGCTTTGGGGCTAGGTCTTTGGGCAGTTCTTTGTGTGGGCCGATCAGGGGCTGGAAAGTCTTGTGGATGACCTGGTGTTCGTGGACTTCAGCGTGAGCATTTCGTTGACTTGGTCCCCGATCGACGCCTTCCTGGGGATAACTGGACTCACGTTGGTCCACCATTTCTCGGCCCCCATGCCGCTTTCTTTTCCATAGTCTGGGTGTGCCTTGCTCTCCGACTTGTAGGCGGCTGTGAATGATGCCTCGAGCTGCTCCAGGCTAAAGCCGTCCACTCCCAGTTGATGTGCCACTAGGGCATATTGTTCTGGAACGGGTATCTTGGGCTTAAAGAGCGTTCCGAAGGCGTCAAAGCATAAAAGCAAGTTTCGCTTTCCCATCTCGTTTTTGCGGGCTGAGGCTAGGATGTGTGTGAGAACTGGTTTGCACAACTTTAAAGTCATCAGCATTTGGATGAACAGAGTGTTGTGTGCTTCACTTGGGCTTGAACGTAAGCCCTGAGCAACCCAAGCATTCAAGGGACTGAGAGCAATAGGGAATAAGTGATTTCACATCGGTGAGTGGTTGATGGTGCGTTTTAACTTCCGAGTTACTTGAGCGTCAGCCTTGATTGGTGACATGTTGGCAGTGTTAGTGTTACCGGGGCCAAGTCTCGGATGCAACCCTAACCCTCGCATTGACCTCGATGATTTCCTGGCGATCCGTATCCATAATGTAAGTTGTAAGTTTCCAACTCCGAGAATGAGCTCACACGTGCGGCAAGACTCAACCAAAACTTCTCAAGGGACATACCGGATATGGGAGCCAGCTTTATCTTTATCTCTGAATGAAGTTGGGACGGGAGCGCTGCTGCGCCTTCGGGATGGTAGCCCCATATGGCTTGTCTGCCTGAAGGGGCTGCGGCTGAGACGATCAGGCATGAATCTGGACTAGCGGCTGACTGCCACGCCAAGGATGTCCGAGAAGTGTGCCCTTGACACTGCCCAGATCAGTTTCATTAATCAGGCTGGTGTTCCTACTGCTGCGTTAAAAGGCTCTCTTCGGTCTGAGTCACCAGCCTTGACAGCGACCACATCCGACCCCTGGTATACACTACTGGACATGAGAGCTACTGGCCGGCGGCGATCCCGATCGCTTTGAGTCTGCGACACGAACCTGTAATTCCCAGCCGAGCTGTTGACCTTGTGTCTGACCAACAGAAGAGCACTCTTGTATCCATACCAACATCAAAATGGCCCCGAACGCGCCCGCTGAGCGCCCACCGGCTCAGTACACGCCATATCGGCCAGGCGCCCAGCTGCCGCAGCGACCACAACAAGAGTGTCAATCCCCTCATGATGACCCTCAGCGCGAATACAAGCCACTGCAGACACCGGAGCAAGGCTTTGTTTCTTCTATGGCAGGCCTGGCCATTAGCAACACAGGACCGGCCCCGATACAGGATGTGGCCACGCCTAATTCAGTGCCCGGATCCGGGACGGACGGATCTCAGCGACCTCCGCGAGTCATACAGCCATATCGGCCCCCCGGAAAGTCCGAAGGTGCTCAAGTTGCGCCGGACAGCTCGTCAACGACGACGCCTGCTGCCAGTCAAAGTGTGGCCAAGCCGATAGCAGCCAACCAGGCAAACATCACCTCTTCTGTCCAGCAACCTCCATCAAACAATGGGCACAGCGTCCCTAGTCTTTCTCAAATGGACCAGCCAAGTTCAACTGCTCTGGGGCAAGGTTCTCGGTCACAAGCGACAACAACAACTACTGCTCCTGCTTGTGATCCTCTGCAAACACCTGGCCCCATCCCAGTTTTACCGCCGTGGAAGGTGAATGTGAACCCATACTTGAACACTCAGGTTCAGTCTTCACTTGTTCCCGAGAGCCACAGACCGGCTTACCCCGATCATGAGGGTCTGATCCCTGTTGAAAAGCCGGCCCCTCCTGACCATGAAGGGCTCATTCCTGTCGACTCGGAGCTGGAGTTCTCCAGTCCGTCCTTTTCAAGCCAACCGGTTACCTCTCCACTCTCTCCTTCACAATCTACTGGTAACCAGAACATAACTCAATACGCCCCTGCGACTACTTCTTCGCAGCCTCCAGTGACGCAATGCACTCAACAAATCCAACAACCCACGTCCTTGCCGATAAGCAACCCTCACCCACAAGTCAACCAAAACACAGGCCAATATCCTCCTGTGACGGCTCCTTTTCATCCTCCTGTAACGCAGCCTCTTCAAGTAACGAGTCAAAAAACTCAACCAGTTATTGTTGCGCCGGTACCAAAACCTCCTCATCCACAAGCAAGTACTGGCCTGAGCTCCCCGTCAACACCCAGCTTGGGCCAGATTCCTGTCACCCCATCGTCACCACCGCCGCCGTATTCCCCGCCATTGCAACCCCCCCCACAATACCCAGGCCCTCCTGCCTCTGCTGCTGTGTCCCCGGCAACCACTGCTTGCGCAACTCAGGGACACACGCCAGTCACACAGGTTTCTTCGGGGCCTTATCCAGCTGCGGTTGCTTCTCCGGCTCCTGCCCCTAATCCACCACCACTTCCCCCGAGGCCTGCTACTCAGCCACATGTGTATCCTGCTACGCAGAGCCAGCTGCCGACCATTAATGTCCCGACAGTCTCTGTGCCGAAGATACCCATGGGTGCGCAGCCTCTTTCTCCTCACCCGGGAACCCAGCCAGCACCAATGTTCCCGACACCAACTCCCCAAGCACCCGCCGTAGGAACCTACGCGCCTATGGCAATTCCTCCCAGACCGGGCACGACAGCTCCTCAGCCCATCCCAGCTCCTCAGCCTATTCAAGCCCCTCAACCCATGCCTGCCCCTCCAACAATACCGCCTCCTCAATCGATGCCACATCCCGGCGCATATCCTGTCTCCCAACCATCAGCAATCCCTATGGTTCCATCAGTGTCAGGCCCTGTGCCGCCTGCTAGGCCCGCAACAGCACTGGGCCATATCGCCAGCTCGGTGCTCAACCGCCCCGACAAATGGAGCAAGAAGACGGCAAGGTTCGTAGGAGAAGCTATCAAGTTCGCCGCAGCGACCGCCGAGGAAGCAATGCAGGTTGCTGGCGTGCACCGGCACAAGTCCCTTTCGGCAAGATCACCGCCGACATATAACTATGCACCTGTACTGGTTCCTGGGTTTCCTGGGCCTCGACCCCAGCCGTGGTCTTCCCCTGTGCCTGGGACGCCGATGCCCCCTGTTGTGCCGGGTCCTGCGGGAGTTCCCGGCGCTCCGGGAGCTCCTAGTGTTCCGGGTGTTCCTGGGGCTCTTGGGCCTATGATGCCGCAGCGATGAAAGGAGCTTGGGCCGAAGGGGTTTCAGGGGGTCGTCGTTGGTATGGCATTGGTTTGGGACAGGTATGTGGAAATGCCAATGGAATTTGTAAATGGCTTTGAGCCAGTCAGGCAAGCCTCCGAGTGAGCTCCTCTCGGATCAGAGGAGTTGATGGGCTATCTGGGGAACATTCACAAAAATGCGCGACATTTGCTCGGACGTTCTTGGGCATAACATGGTAAAATGAGTTTTGAGTATCTCTGACCTGACTCGCAGTCAATATATCTGTTTATTTTACTGTTTTCCCAATGTCTTCGCAGATGGTTGCAGGCGACCGCCCATTATCGGGTCAGGGGTCGGTGATGTAAAGAATGGGTCGGTGCCGATGCGGCCCCAAGCATCCCTCACAGCTGGGATCAAGAGTATTCTCCATCTGTTTCAACCATCTTCGGGACCTTGGCACCCCTCTTCAATGGCTTCAACCAATCTTCCCTTCCAGGCGGCCAATACACTCGATTCTGTGGACCGCCCATCGCGATCTCATCCAGGGGGACCTCCTTGCCAGGAATTTGTTGGCATTGTTCATCGCCGTCCGCGCTTGCGCCGTTGTGATCACTAGTGCCGTCCGAGACAGCTCGTTTTCTCTTTAAGTTTGCAGGAGCCTTTTGCTTCTTCCTAGAAAGTTGGACAGGTGGCCGTGGCTCATCATCGCGTTCATAGGGCACCATGTCGTTGATCTTCTCGAATCCGGGAAGCCTAAAGTTGCGCATGAGCTCAAAAACAGCTTGCTCCTTGTCCTTGGCCTCGATCATCAGGTCCATGTCAGGAGGACATGGAGGTAATGTGGCGACTCGTGGGCTATGCTTTCTCCTGTCGCGAGGGGTCACGGCTCCGGGACAGGGCTCACTGTAGTGCATCTTCTGAGTAATGCCCTTGCGTTTCCAGGTCGTGGCGATGCGTTCCTGGAGTACTGGCTGGCTGATGTCGAACGTGCCCTCTCGACACTGGGTGCTGTCGAAGACGATATTGTGATGATGGTAATCCAGCACCAGAGGAATGTTAAGCTCTTCGCAGATTGGCAGCAGGTCGTGAACACTCCAGCTCACATCGTCATTCTCCAGGACTAGTCTAGCCTTGATCGACGGAGAGAGTGTGGTATAGTTCTTGCGGAACCTGTCCAACGTGGCGGCTTTATCTCCATACACGCCACCCATATGGAGAATCATCACCGCATCGCGGTCCTGCTGCGCGGGAAGCCGAAGAAGAGTCAACATCTCGTCGTGGTATTCCAGATCTCTGATGGCCGCGTCGATTACCTCCTTTCGCGGAGACCCAAGTTGGGTAAACTGGCCTGGATGTGTAGTAAGCCGATGTCCCAGCTCTGCCGCAACCTTGCCAACTTCTGCAAGGACCTCTGAAGCAAAAGGTGCCAGCCTGTAGCCATGTTGTAGGTGGCTGGCAAAGGGGAACATCTCAGAACTAAGTCGTACAAACTTGATGCCGTACTTGTCATTCCATTTCAGCATTTTGATGATGTCGCGGGCGTTTGCCAAGCCAAGGTCCTGCACAAATTTGTCCCCAAGCTCCTTACGAGCCTTCTTAGATTTGTCAGGCCGGTTCTTGACAGGATGCTCGGGCTGAGAGGGATCCCTGAGTGGGTGTCGATGCTCAATGATGCTGGCCATTCGACAGGATCGAGAGCTGAAGATTGGCGTCTTTGCAGAACGAAGGTAGGTGTTGAGGCAAGCGTACCCTAGACGTCCTCTCCAGGGGAGTGGCAAGTAGTCGCTGTTGACAGAAGGGGGTCTTGCAGCACCTCTTCCGATGACGTTTAGTGCCTCCTCTGTGGTGTCAACTGTTGCTTCCACATCACATAGATCCTGGGTTAATCCGGCCTCGCCAGCCAGCGAGTTCGCATTGACTACCTCGGATTTAATCGGCCGTGTCTCATCATCGGTCTGGCCTGGCAAAAACTCAGATAGAGACTCATCGGAAGCCCCTTTAACCGTCTCCTTGACCTTGATCTTCCTTCTCTTTGTTGTTGCTCTGAGACGTCTTTTTGTCTCTGCCGACTCTGCGACAGCGGATTGTGTATTATCCCCTTCCGGAGGGTTGAAGTTGGCTGGTTCCTCCGATTCCTCTGCTTTTATCCCTCCTTGAACGGCAGTCTTCGTCAGACGGCGACTTGAACGTCTGAGCCCAGCTTGAGCTGGAGATGAGTCCTGAAATTTGGAGAGGGCCACAGCGTGTTTGGTGATTGGCTTTGTTGATGCCTTGTTTTTGACAGCCATTGGGATCAGCAATTCAGTCGGGTGGCTGGCTGTGCTTTGATGGATATGATGGATACACCGCAGGAGAGAGGGTCGAATGAAAGTCGAGGAAGCAGACCGCAGAAGGTAGATTGAGCTAGGAACAACCAGTCTAAGTTGGCTGGCCTGATGTCGGATTAGAGATCTCAGAGACATGTAGAAGCCATGAATTTTCGCCGAGAATGGGGTGACGGGCAGAGATACCCCCAAAAACTACGAAATATATGACAGTTCTGGACCCGAGCGTGGCAACGCGGTCGAAGTCCTGCACAGTCCCAAGTATGGACTTCTGGGCACCCTGCTGTCGCCTTCAATGCAATGACAAGGTCGGGTATCTTGAAGTCCCAGGGGAAGGAACTTTTGGCAAAGTTCCGACAAATGTTGTGGGTAATTTTCGAGCCCTAACTCCATCGTGTCTTGAATTCCAGGGCCTCTGTTGTATTTCAACGTAATGGGCAATTGGACGTATCTGGGCTGCGGAGAACGCGGAATGGTCCAAGGTGGTGGCGGAGTCAGGGATAACGCGTCGGGGCGAGACCGAGTGAACGCAGGAAGCGCCTCTGATGTCATCAATCTGCGAAAGCGTCAGCAAACGCCAAGATCTTGCGTGGAACTTTGATGTGGGATTCTCTACACACTCATCCTTCGGCGTCAGTTGCCAAAAAGTTGGTGCAGCTGTCACCGGGAGTCGGACTGCTGTTACATTGGATGATCCTTTGTTCAAGAATCATTGCATGGCTCTCTCTCACTGACCCTGGCCCTGGTGACTACTTCTTAAATGGCTTCCGTTGCAGCAGATAAACGCATACGACCATACCCACTGGAAAACACGGCATCCCGTCCGCTCTGTCCTAGTTAAGCCAGTGAGGGCCGGGTTAGTACTCAGGTCGGTGATGACTGGGGAATTCCCGGTGTTGTATGTTTCAGACATATTTTTTGCCGTCCTGCTGAGATTTTATGGATTGAAAATGTCTACTTCTAGATGGTTTGGCGTGCAGAATTTTAAAACAACCGGGAGTCATCGAGATTGGGCCAAATAATGAGATATGTCATGGACAGCCCGTATGTAGAGGCAAAAAAGGGGGCCAGACAAGACACATGGAATTTCAAGAGAGTGTTATGCCCGCAAGCGGTACAGAAAACGTAGGTTTGCAAAGTGGTATTAATGAAAAAAGCAACTGAGTTCAGTTTTAACCCTCAATGTCAAACTCCTCATAGTACCGATAGAGGCCATTGGTATACTTCTGCCTCCGAGGGCTCTGCAAGTATTCTCTGATGCGAGGGCGTTCGGCCACTGCATTGTGAAGCGCAAACACTTTCAAGTGTTTGCCCTCGCGTTCGAGCTTGCCCGTTGCCTTCGGGAACATGTATTTGACACCATCCACGCACGAAAGGTCTTGTCAGTTCAGCGGTTTATGACGAGAATTGGAGGCGAAACACGGCGTACTTGGAAAAGCACCAGATCTGCGACTGTCAACTGGCCCCCGTAGAGCCATGGCCCGTCGCCGCTAGCTTTAGAGCTGAGAACCTGCTCAAAATACGTGAAAAACTTGGGCAGACGGTTCTTTACATAATCTTCGGCACGCCTTTTGCTTTCAGGCTTCTGGTCCTCGTAGTAGAGGCTCACAGCAATCGGATGGTGGCAGTCATGAACCTCGTTACTCAGTCCGTCCAGTGCAGTCAGTACCAACTCGTTCACTCTGTAGAGACCGTCTGGGTCCTCCTCAGGGTCAGGCAAGAGGCCAAGGTGTTTGCCGAGGTGGAGAACGATGTTGGGCGTTTGGCTGATGACAAGGTCGCCGTGCTTGAGGATTGGAGGGGCTAAAACGGGAGGGTTGATGCCGTCATCCGGAGTCTCTCCTTGAACACAGGCAAGGACCTCGTCGATGCCGCCCTCTGTTGTAGCTGTGTCGGTGTAGTCGGCGCCAGCCTGCTCGAGAACTAAGCGGACATGTTCGCCCCGTCCAGGAAATCCGGGCCAGTAGATCAAATGGTAAGGTACATCCTTGTCAAACTTCTGCCGCTTAGCCGGAACTTCGGACGACATGGTCAGATATGGTAGAAGCGGTAGACTTGTTGCTGATCCAGTCCGTCTGTGAAGAAGACGGGTTTGAGAAGACTCGTAGAGGAGAAGCTGGAGCACAGCAAACGGAGAAAGTAAGTGGCTGTGAAGCCCTCGGTCTCGGCCAGGTATGTAGGTGACGTCAGGTGACCCCGCATCGGATCTGCGTAACGGCAGGATCTTCCAACCGATCAAGGGCCAGGCACTCAGTGGATCTAGCAACGGACATGTCGGGGTGGAGATGCAGGTAGGTTCATTTCACTGCGAGGATGTTGTGAATCAATAACCAACACTCGGCTGGATCTTCAAAGGCATGCCACATTTCCCTGTTCTATGTCAGTAAACGGGAAAGAGCAAATAAAGCCGAACATCGAAACGCGGTGCATTCAGCGAACTTACCGAGGAAGGCCTGCAAATGCCTGTTCAAATCTTTCCGGTGCGTTCTTCTCCTCCATCCCAGCAGCAGCAATGCCCGTTACTTTGCGGATGAGGATAAGTCGAACCCAGCCTGGGAACAGCCTGGAAATGGCGCCGTAAGCCTCGGGGTCACTCTGTGTTGAGTCGCCAATGCATATTATCTTCCTTCGAGGGAACCATTGCCTGATTTTTTTGATCCTATCGACTTTGAACGTCTCCGTTCCGACTGTCAATGTCTCGAGCAGCCCAGAGACTGTCATCCAGCTTGTGTCACGAAGAATTAACTGCCCATATGGAAAATACCTGTCCCTGAAATTACGGAGGAAGGGGTACAGGTTGTACGGAGAAGCTGAAAGGTAAAAAAACGGTGCGGAGGGAGGTAAGAGATTGCGGATATAGGTATACAACTCCGGCATGCCATCAACTGGCGCTGGTTCGGACTTGTTGAGCGTTAGCCTCCGAGCAATTTCGGTCACCAAGGTAACTGAGACACACCACAAACGTCGTTCTCAAAATGCCAACTGGGTCATCCGTTTGTGTAATCTTAATGGTATCATCGATGTCTAGAAAGATCTTATCAGCATAGAAAAGTGAACAGATTGGACAGAGTATAGTCATACCTGAAATGATAGCCCACCCTTCTGGTTCCGCAAACAAAGTCTTCATCTCGAGCATGCCACTGACACCCCGTGGGACGTCAGCGATGGATCGAGCAACTAGATGACTGAAGTTGCGTGGGAGCTGTTTGATATCGCTGCTGATGCCATTTCTACCACCAGGACCGAGATCCAGCTGAGCGAGGTTCTCAAAGTTGACTCTGACACGTCTCCCTGGCAGGGCTTCCATAATAAATGGGCCCACGCGCCGTTCAATCGTTTTTTCCTCTTTGTCGCCTCTGGAAAACCCCAGCTTACTGGCAATATCGCCTACGATATCGACAGCTTTTGGCGATGGCTTATGGTCAAAGACGGCAGCAACAAATTCGGCCTGCCACACTCCCTCGGGTCCTTGGAAGGCCACATTATCCATGAGCCAGACCACATCGTCGGACGAGACGGAAACAGGAAGCGGGTTGTTGGAGCCGAGGTAGGAAAGCCAGTTAGTGATTTTGGGTTGGCGTCGCATCAATGCATCCTGAGCTTTGGAGACAATGCTGGACGCTCTAGCTAGCGAGGGCCCAGCACCATTGACCCCGCGATGGCTCTGGGTCTGCCTTGAGAAGATGGCGGACTCCAAGTCGGTGGCCCTGTGTCGCATTCTGGAAGGTATCAAAGATGGCATATTCGTGGTTCCTGATTAAGACTGAGGGAATAAGTCGAGACACTAAACAGCAGCAAACACAAGTCGAAGCAATGTTAACAGAAGAGTTCTCTTTGAAACGTATCCAACAAAGCATCGGCGAGGAAAGGGATATTGGAATACAGATTAACTGCGTGTTTTATACTGCAACGTTTCGGCTCTCTTGCGTGGGGTTCGTGCTGTAAGGCTGAGCGGCACAGCTACCACAGCCGTCACAGCCATCTCAGCTGTCGTTGCAGCTGCCCTGGACGCCTGACCGAGGATTGGTGGTGCAAGTGACGCACCGCATGACCTGGGTCGATGACCCAACGGGCACGCGGCAAGCCTCCATGAAAGAATTACTGCAGGGCTTGGCAGATTCATCGTGGCTCGTGCTTGCAGTCAAGACTCCCTTTTATCGACAGCGGAAGCGCCATTCTGTTTGTCGGCTGTTGGCTGTAGATCTCTTGCAGTCAGCCGGTTGCCTTAATACTGATCATGGAAGCACGTATGCTTAAAGGAGAACACTCGGGACGGCCAGTGGTCACTTTTTTTAAAGATAGAGATGCTCGTCGGCACTGTGGACAGTGATGAGTTGTATTTCAGGATCGACGCAACCTCTCGCTCGGCAGGGCCAGTGATTCCCCCGATTATTGAGTGACAGGGAGCGAGAAGAACTGTATGTAGCACCATAGGGAGAGAATCAGCAACATGTTGCAAGAAAACAAGGGAAATCTCGATTCTGAAACTCTCAACTTGAAATCGTTGAGCACATGGTTTGTTGCTTGCTTGTGATGACATCTGACAGCAGCTGTCAAGCTCGGCAGTGTGGGGCAGGACGCTGTGGGGTGTAACCTGTAGGGACCACTTGCAAAGATACCCCGCCCCCTCAAGCAGTGGACCGATTGCTTGCCAAGACCAACAAGACACGAGATGCGCGCCCCGAGGATCACTGTCACCATCGCATTCCCTTTGCATGGGGCTCTCCTCAACAGAAAGGCGGGAGAAAAGGGGTAAAATAACCTACACACCAGCGAATTGTCTCCAGAAGCATATTTGAGAAGCAGCTCTTGACGCATTCCCATCATGGACACACCATCTCGTCGTCCGCGCCATGCGGTGCACACGTTCCCCCTCCGCTACCTCGTCGTCGTCCCCATCCTCCTTGCCCTGCTGACCGGCTACACCCTCTTCGTCCACGGTGACACGAACATCTACATGCTCTACAGCCAGTGCCATGCCAGGTCGCGCGTCCCATGGCTCTCGCACATCCCAGTGATCGGCAGCCCTGCCTGCTTCCTAGTCAGCTTCTTCCAGAAGGCCGCGGTGTCAGTCTCCCTGCGCGCCATCGGCATCATGGCGCTTGTCCTCTCGTTCCTGGCAGGCCTTTTGACAGTCAGCACGGTTGAGGCTGCGAGAATCTGCAACGCGCCGGCGGTTCTGATTGCGTACCCCACGGGGTCGTGGCTCGTCTTCGACTTGATCGGCGGTGCCATAGTCTGGCAGCTGGTCATCATTCCAGCCTTCTTCCATCGCAGCCGGGAGATTATCCTTGCCCGCCGTCGTGAAGGACCGGCGCAGCTCTTGGGACCAGCCGATCCGACATTTGGTGAGGTCATGCGACATCTGGCCAAGGTTGCCGAGACGGTTGCCATTCCCATAGCCGTTGCACTCGGCTTCGTCGTGCCGTCTATTCTACTCCTCGTCGTTGACACCCCCATCGTCGCCCTCGTGTGGCTGTTCTTCCCCGTCTGGGTCTCTCTCATCAGGCAGGCCGCCCGCAAGATTGTGCTCTCGCTGCGCGAGGTCTGGCACTCCAGTTGCCATCTCGAGTCGAACCGACTGGCGCTTGTAGCAGTCTACGCCATCCCGATCATTTGCTCGATCATTTCATACGCTCTATTCCTGTGGAGCTTGACACAGCCCGACGATCGCAAGGAAATGACACGTTCGACGCTGAAATTTATCATTATCAACACGTTCTTCGTCGGCCTGACAGTGCTGTACTGGGTTTTTGTGGAAGCAGGATGGAGGGTTGCTGCTGTGATGGCTATTGTCTCGGTGCTTTTGGGCCCTGGCGCAGGCATCTGCATTGGCTGGATCTACCGGGAGAGTGCCGTAGATCCAGACGGGGGTGTGACCGTCGTTGTGGTTGGGGGCCGGAGGAACAGCGAAGATGATGGTTCATCTGAACACACTCCGTTGCTGCGGTGAGCAGTGAAGCGGGAGGATTAAGCAATATGATTTGGGTTTCAGGAAAAGAATGATCTGGAGACATGCCTAACTTTGGCAAGTCTACTGGTATGTTATGTACTTAATGTCTTCGATGATGTGACGGGCTATTCATAGTTGCAGATACCATGATACCACGTGATGATTAATGTAATGCTAAATACCCAAAACCCAAGAGCTGCGTATGCTATATGTGTACAGTGGGATCCAAAGATTCGTTTCATATCATGATGCCCCATCATAGTTAGGAAACACAATTCATGAGAGAGGATTTGCTGCTGCATCCAGCTTTGTTCAGTCGTTCCGATTTTGCTTCCCTTCACTGCGGCTGCAGCCCCGCAAGTGCGAGCGCCAACCATACGCCAAAAACGCCCAAAAAGCATGCACCCCACATGCACGTGGAATTGCGACATCACGGTCGTGGGGGGATGCTGCCACTGAGATGCGTTAAAGCAAGCCCAACGCCCCCACAAGACACGCAACATCTTTTGTCCTCCCCGTTTCTCAAACATTCTCTCCCTTTTCTTTTCCAGAGGATTTTTAGCAGATCAAATGGTTGTGCCTGGGAACTGTGCCATGTTCGTCCAGCCATGCGACAGCGCCGGCCACGAGTCGACCCCAAACATTTCGGGACCAAATATAAATCCGTCCGCCGCTTCTTCGAACGCGTTGCTCGCGCCTGTCATCGTGCTGGCCTGTGAAGGCGGCGCTGGGGGAACAGCAGCAGCCACCTGTGCGTCGGCGACCGGCATGTTCAGTGCTGTCATGGGGGATAGCGTACTTGGCGGCAGAGTGGGCATCTGGACTGCTGGGGGTGTATGAGAGATGCCCTGCATTTGGTCGGCGTCAGGTATTTGTTGCACAAGGTACGGCATGTCTGACCCAGGTGTGATGCTTGGCCCGCGAGTGCGGCTCAACTGTAGGGAAGCTGGTGTCTCTGGTAGTTGCAGCCCGTTGGAGATGAGTCTCTCGATGTCAGATTGCTGGGGAATGGTTAGTGAATCAGCCTGATCTGGCCGGTCCAAGAAGGCACTTACGATAGCAGCCGAAGCTGGTCCAGGAGTCGACTGTCGAGCAGCACGTAGGCAGACGTTGGCAAGCTCTTGCACACGTTCTTGCGTGAGACCAAGCTCAGCCCCTTCGTCCATCTGCACACCATGATACAAGATTTTGGTACATTGGAAAGCACAGGCGGGCAGATCAAGGTCAGCCAGTGGGGTCTTATTGCCGAGGGTCAGCAATTGCGAGAACATGTCGGCCATAGCCCTGGCGTGTTCGTAGCAAGTTCGCCGCCTGTTCATAACGTAGTGCGGGTCGAGCTGCTGCAGCGCAGCTGGAGGCAGTGCCTCTTTGAGGCCTGGCAGGAAGATGCGGTAGAGATCGAGATGGCATTGTCGCCACCATACGTGTGTCATGACAAAGATACCAAGCCGTGGTGAGTAGCTACGCAACCGGAAGTTTGCCTCACAGCCGCGAAACGAGGCTGGCAGCCTCGCCTCGAAAGCCTCGAGCTCAACGGCAAACTCGGCACACTGGCCTGGGAGGAGTGCAAGTGCATTCTGGGACGGTGAGACCACTGCTCGAGAAGTGCACTCCAGAATTCGGTTCCGCATCCAGTGGAGGCGGATGTGTAAGGCCATGAGACCGAGCACATCTGGCAAAGGTGGGACGACACCTCCTGGGCCGGGGCCCGGGAATCGGAGCGGCTCGGTCGGCTCAGGCAAGTCAAAGTCAAAGTTGCGCTCGTTGCAGGGGAGCTGTAGATGGATCTGACGCTCGGCATCAGCCCAGAGCGCGAACTCGGGCTGGCCAGCCGCGATGGATGAGTCGATCATGTAGATGGTCCACATCAATCTGCGGCGGGCCTCGCGGGCGAGGAAGCAAAGATCCGGATTTTCGTGGTTCAGTCGGAGAGCTATAGCGAAGCGACTGGCGATGGCGTGAAGCATAAATGCGCTCGAGAAGCGCTTGGAAAGGATGCGATGTTTTATCGCCAGCACCAGAGCCTGCAGACGGGAAATGGAAGGTCTTTCTAGATCGGCCAGGCACATGGTCACGGCATCTTCGATGCAGCGGCTGCCGTAGGCGTCCATACCGGGGCCCAGGTCAGTCAGGAGGGATGTGATGCCAATGATGGCGAACAGCAGAGCGCGGTCCAACGAGCCAGCGTGGTAGCGCTCCATGAGCGACGGCCGATGAAGAAAGGAGAACATGGCGATGTGATGGACATGTCGGAAGAAGTTGTCGAAGGCCTTGAGGGCCAGGGCCTCGTCGGGATCGGCATTGTCGACAGCGGCCGATCCGGGGCTAGTGGTGCTGCTGGCAGACGCTCCGTAGTCGTTCGGCGCCGCCTGGCCTGGCTGGCCGTCGTC
This sequence comes from Thermochaetoides dissita, assembly GCA_011800035.1. Taxonomy (NCBI): domain Eukaryota; kingdom Fungi; phylum Ascomycota; class Sordariomycetes; order Sordariales; family Chaetomiaceae; genus Thermochaetoides; species Thermochaetoides dissita. Next base: position 2,043 of record JAAFKN010000022.1, on the reverse strand, counting down.
GTGCGACGACATGGCAGGCGAGTTGGCCGTCCCAGGGGCAGCAGCCGCGACGGCTCCGGCGGCAGAAGTGGAGCTCGGAATGGCCACGGGCGGCGGCAACGGCAGAGATCGCTTCCCGGGCCGATAGACGCACTCCAGCCCCTGGGCACGGCACCGGTCGCAGCTCGGCATCGAGCCGCTGCACCTGGCCTTCCTGGCATGGCAGTTCTGACAGGCCTGGCGCACACGGCGACGTGGCACCGAGATTGACATGCCATTGCCCTCGCCCGAGACCATCTCGACCCCGACATTCTCATCGTACGAGCAGGCAAAGCCGAGCCGCTCGCAGTTGGAGCAGATCTCGCGGCGGCCATCGCATCGCACCTTGCGCGCGCGGCATGTCACGCACGTGTTGGTGGTCCGCTTCTGCGGACGCGGCGAAGTGGTCATGGTACAGGGGCGAGTGTAGCTGGTGACTGGCTGAGTTTGAGGCTGAGTTTGGGTTTGACTTTAGGTTGAGTCTTTATCTTTCGGGTGTGTAGTCCCGGTGCTGTATGGTCAGAAGTCTGGTCGACGGAGGAGGATTGGGCCCAATCAGGTAGGTGGGGATTGGGATCGGGAAAGCAACAGGCAGATATGAGCTATGAGTATGAGCAGCGTGAATAGGGTCAATGGTCAATCAAGCAGTGTTTGGAAACTGGAATCCCGTCTGCAATGGCCCGGCTGGGTCATCGCAGGCCCGATGCGGTGATGGGGATTCGGGACGGGTCGTCTCTCAGTCTGGCAGCAGCAAGCCCTGCAGCCACACACACACACACACACTCCCATTCGCCTCCGTCGAGCCGAGTTTTTGGTCCGCGTCGTGTACGTCTCTGTCTTTGCCTTTCCGGTGATGGATACGGATGAGGTGATGTGCCTGTTCTCCAGCTTGCTGCAGGCATTTCAGCTCCGGCGATCTCGAAGAGGCCTGTCGTCGCCGTGACGGGACACAGGTCCAAGGTCGCCCGTCAGTTGGTCCTGCCGCCCTGGTCGCCGACCAACCTCCCTTGCTTGCTTTCCGTGCGTTGCTCACCTCGGGCTCTCACTTGCTCAGGCCCTTCGATTTTGTGGGGAACTTCCTTGGGCTTGCTCCTTAGCTCCACACAGCTTCTCTGCCGCTCCCGGTCCTGACGAAAACTGCCCGGGCCCACCTCATGCTGTCAGTGGATCAACTGGCCGTGCTGCCTAGGACTGCCAGCCTACCAGCTGGAACGCGGCCCGGTGGCTCTTGGCGCTGTGGATGCCGCCAGGTTGCCGCATGCAAGCCTGCAAGTGGCGTGGTGTGTGCGGTCCCCAAGCCAAGACGCCAAGTTGCGGGTGCCAAGGGCCCAGAATGCCAACGGCCAACACATCAGCTCCACACATGCCCACGAGAATCGAACACATTGCATCTCCTTCACCAACTTCGCTGTCAAGACGACCATCATCCTTATCATATGATCGCCATCGGGAGCTTTTGAAAAGATGCCTTGTCAACTGCTTTTGATCTGAGGATAGGCAAGTACTTTAGCCGTTGGTTCCTTTTCTCGAAAAACTTAGCTACGCTGAGGAGCGGCAGAGGTTAAGATCATGGACGAGATGACAAAAGGAGTGATTGCGATACATAAAGAGGAAATTGTGTAGACCAAAGATAGAATAAATTCCGAGCCATGATAAAGCCGGAGAATGTTTCTGAGGATAAGTGAAAAAGTAGGCTAGCAAAGGACTCGTGAGGTTTTCATGAAGAGGTTCAGACTCAACTTGCATTCACCACCAGAAAACATCACTAAGCTCACCGTCGTCCTCGCTTAGACACAGACTAACACAAACTATGTCTTGAGTAGCAACATGAAGACATTAAATCACATGAGTTATATATTGTTCCTACTCCGGTATGCCCTTGGTCAGGGCTCGCCGGTCCCTCTAATGCTATTATACAGGAAAACCGTGCCCGTAGGCCGGGTGAAAAACCTGTATCCCCCTGTAGAACCAAACGAGTGAAAGATCCGCACACTACAAAGAAAAGGAAAGAGTGGCTAGGCCAGC
>JAAFKN010000021.1:0-32885 GCA_011800035.1 Thermochaetoides dissita | reverse complement strand
GTGCACAACGCGTTCATGAATATCTTTGGGGAAGTTGATGTTGACGGCGATGAGGGTGATGAAGTTGGTGGTGCGGCGAGACTCTGATGATGATTACGCTTACACCAGAGAAACATTGTGCCGATATACTCGGTCATCACTCAGACATATTCGTGACTCTACACTTATTGGTTACTTGCCATGTATCTACACTTCATCACCTGCACGTTCCATGCAGTTCCTCTGCAGCAACTTGTTTGTGGTTGTAAGGGGTCGGTCCAGGGGTACTGCAACCCCAGCACTGCAGGACGAACCGTAGCAATGGAGAAGCCCAAGAACCAAAGAAGGCGGGAGATCGACGCCCAAGATGAGTCCAGCAAGAGTCCAGACCAAGGGCATGGCAGAAGCAAGCGACTGACCGGCCGACCGACCAACCGACCGAGGCTCCGGCGCGGCGATTCTTATTTCGCCGCGTCTCAGAACTTCATTTCGGCGCCGTTGCGTTGGATCCAAAAAGTCTAAAGACAGTCATGTTAATCATCATGAACAACATAACTGATCCCCTTTTTGGGAGCTCGTGGTGGCAAGGACTTTCGTCGGTGACTACTTAGGTATACAGAGTCGACTAGTGTAGTGTAGCACTCGTTGAGCCGCTTGAGTCTGACAGTGTACCCACCACGCACATGTGACCTGACGTACTTTTAGTAGTAGTGTATGCCAGTCATGGCATGACAATAGATTGTTTCGTTTTCTCGAGAAAAAGCCGAAGAAGTACATACACACAAACTGAAGATCGACAAAGTCCAAACCCCATCGTCTGTAACACAAGGTAAGCAAGTTTGGTAGTGGTACCGCTACCATGGCAAGCCAGCTGCTAGCGAGACAAGACAGCTTTTGTTCTCTCTCTAATCCAAAACATTCCTCGTGAATCCTGAATTACGCAACCATCAGCTCATTTTGCAGATCTCGAAAACACAAAAGGCTGGCCTCTAACTTCGAGGCTGAGAGAGCCTCCAAGAAGTCTACGGATTACCATTAGAAACGAAGAACGAGACGAAGACCAGAAAAGAAAACACGAGACGGCCACCCGGCTGTAAGGTTACACCCGCTCCGCTATTGGCAATGCGGCCCCTTGAATAGGTCCAGGCAACTCGTGGCGTCTTTCCTTGGCCACTGTGAACAGATAAAACAGGACAGATCGAAGCTTTGCTGCGCTGCACCTGCGAGATGCTTCTGTTGTGTAGCGTATGTGCGGCGCCACAGTTGGGGTGCAGTCGGGAAGTTTGGCTGGGGGTAGGAAGGGGGCCATGAAGAGGCAGGTAAGTAAGGGGTACCATGACGGACTCTATGGCCCAGGTCACGGTCGCTCTCGAAGAAGTGAAGCAATTCCCATTTCCATGAGGAGGGCCTGCCATTGAACTGAGCTAGCCCAAGCCACCTCTTTCTTACTCACGTGTGCCTGCACGTGTGATGGCATGAGAAACAAAGGCAGCGTGTTCCCTCCCCTGACACCCGCACCCTATCCCAAGCAGAGCTGAAGCTGAACCCTAAAGCTGAAGCTGAACCCTCCTCACTCGCCGCCAGTGGAGTCAGGCCCAATGCCCCGACCGGTGCTTAGCCTTACCCTTCCCGTCGCCCGCCGTGGCAACGGGAGGACCCGTGATGGTGGTCCTATACTTCCCATCATTGGACAAGAAGCCTCAGAAAAAAAAAATAAAGAGTACCACCACAGGCAAGAAACTCATCCCCCGTGGCTGAGACATGCGCTTTCCGGCGTCCCAATGAAGCGGCAACAACTCCATAAGTACCTTATGGAGACGATCCGGGACAAAGAGGGCCTTGAGGCAGAGGAGGCCCAAAGCCCGGGCCACGGACACGGACAGAGGTCTGCTAGACCTCAGCCAAGTTCCTGGTTACCTACCTTCTTACATATTGCTTATCTAGGCCAAGGAGGGGTAAGATGTTTCGAGAGTACTAGAGTATATGAGGAAGGGGATCCTGGAAGACGGGACGTGAGTTGCATCAGATTTCTTCCGAAGTGTGGTGGTACGGCTGCTGGTCGGAGGGTTCTCCGATGAATGAGGGCACATGAGGGATAGGGCCTGGGGAGTTTTCTCTTGTGGTCGGGGTTAGTCAGCTGTTCAGTCAGCAAGGAAAGATGTGCTTGTAAGCCGTAACGCCCTGGGAGTTTCCGAGAAAGTCTCTTGGTTGAAGTCGCTAGTCAGTCTTGGAGTCAAGAGTCAAGAGGGGCCTCGGTTGAACCGGCTTTGATTACGGGAGATCTGATAGCTTCGCCCTCATCGCTGTTGCAAGATAAAGTGGTAGCATCTTGACGACGGCCACGTCGCCCGTAAATATTGCGGGGAGATGAGAAAAAGTTGTGATAAATGCTGCTGCCATCTGTCAAGTCAAGGGGAATTCCTCGACGACCCGCGGACTTGCTTAAGCAAGATCGGTGTGCGAGATCCTGCTGCCGAGGGCCACGGCGGCCGTTAGCGCAGAGTTTTGCTTCTTTCTTGCAAACAAACAGCACAAGTCGGGGTTGTTGGTTAACCTCAATGAGTTGTTAGCTCTTTGGATGTGAGCTCACACCGAAAACCAATCTTAAACAGACGCGACGGACTATCATATTTTTTGTCTTTTGTGAGAACCAGAAGACCCTGGATTTTGAAGATGTCGATTGGAGGAGACCGAGGCATGGGGCTGCTGCCGCGGGCTGGAAGAACACACATTAGCTGGGGCCCAAAGTGTGCTGTCATGCACTGTCGATCACATCAGGTAGGACTACCATGCGATGCCGGTGTGCAATCGGCTAAGATTCCCCGAGATGCATGCACAGGGCACTAGTGGGCACGTCACCATCGACGACAGCTTGGCTTGCCGTCTTGTAAACACAGGTTGGTGTTCAGGCGGCGAGAGGGTTGAGATGGAAACTCAAAAGGTTGACAACCAAACTTAAAGACTGCTCTACCGAAACTCCTAGGAATGACAAAACAAGTGTTAGGCAATCCAGTGTTACCTCCCTCTAACCACCGATCTCATCAATCTGGATCTGGTTGCAACCTGATCTTGTCCACCTTGATCTCAAAGCTGCATCTTGCTCGAGCCTTGGACGACAAGTGACTGGTCAACCTGATGTCTAGCCCTGTACCGCTCCTGCACTGACCCTTGCCAGCAAAGCACATGATTGGCTGTCTCCAAGGCCGCCAAGCCCTCCCTTCCTTCCCAAAAGGGAGATCAGAGCTGGGCCCTGTGGGTCTGGCAGCCGTTGACAGGCGGAAGAGCCGAGCTCGGCAAGATCAAGGATGGGGATAAACAGCGGTTCAAAACTTTGCCAAGCTGGGGACTGGGGCAGGCGATCTGGGGTTGCGGCTGTCTCTCAGTTTGACTTCTTGACTTTGCCTGGTCAAATCACGATCCAACTTCTCGATTCAGACTCTTGCTGCTTGATCTCTGTGTGCGTTCACTTTTGAGCCAAGAGCCAAGAGCCTGGTACTTTTCGTGCTCTGCGGGCGCGTTGACACCGTCGGAAGAAGGATACGCTCGCGCTCGCGGATCTCTCAGTCTTGGATTTGCCCAGACCACAGCGACGGCTTGCTTACCGTGTAGTTGTGTAATGAAGCTGTTGTGTACCTGTCAAAGCTCAAGACTCAAAAGAGCTCTGGACTCAAGCTGTTTGGGTCTGTCCGCGCTGGTGGCCTTGCACAACGGCTCCCGGCGGCCGACCCGGCCATGGTGATGCGCTAAATGAGAGACATGAGAGACATTGCGAGGACAATGGCGTCGCACAGGGATGGGCTACTCTGCTGCGGCCGCGAGAGAGAGACGAGAAACACAGGGGATTGCCTTGACTTGACTCTGGCGATATGTCCGTTGCCCAGCCCAGTATCCAGGTCGCGGCCTCGCCCTCGCTTTCTCAAAGCTCGTTGCCCGGAGTCTGGATCACTTGCAGTTGCAGCGGAAGATTCCCGCCAGTCACAGGCTGCCGTGGGTGTTTCTCCCTATCTGGCTGTGTCTGATTGTGCGCTAGTGTATGTATGTATGTATGTGTGTGTGTGTTTCTAGGGTGTCTGGATTAGAGGAAGAAGCATATCTCCCTGCTGGCCCCGGGCTCGGATTTGTCCATTTACTCTCCTCTCCTCTTTGCCTTTTCCCTTCCTGTGTGTCTGCCATTGAGCTCGCTCACCTGCAGCTGTCACTGTGGCTGTTATCAGTTTGCCCTAGTTGAAGCCATTGCCATTGCCAAGCACAGCCGCAGACCCATGGCCCGTGGCGATTTGTTGTTTTCGGACACAGTACCGAGACGAGCGGTCGGCGTTCGGTGTCTATAAGTCGGCGTCCTCTCGCCGCCCGTTGCTTTTGACAGCTCCCCGCCCTCAGACCTACTTATTTGAGTCTGGTGCAGTCCCGTCCGGCTGGCACCCGCCTAGTCGACAACGCTTGTTTGCCTCAGCCTTTTCTTCAGGCCATAGGATTGGCATATTGGGCAGAAAACAATAGGGAAAAGGAAGGAGGGTGATTGGTGTGCTTTTGTTGTGTTGTTGTGTTGGCAGGAGTTTTTTTGCCTCCTGCGAACCGGCCTCGACTATACCCCTGCCGGCACCCCGCGCATATATGGTCCAAGCATCAACTCCTCCATCTTTGCAGCCGTTCTATTCAGTCTGCAAATGTGCTTGCTATTGTGAGGATTGTGAGGGACACAATAATAATTCGACCTTCCAAAACTTTCGTCGACTTTACCTACTTCAACTCCTTCAACTCTTCATCTTCCAAAACTCCCCACTTCTCTCTTTTTTCCTTTTTGCGGCCGCACCACGGATCTTGCACTTACAGTTTCACTTCATACCTTGGATCCCGCCATCCGCCTGTCGTGGAATCGTTCGTCCGACCCTTCAGCAATGCTTGTTGCTCGCTGTGCCTGACGGACTTTGTATTACCGAGCGGTTTCCACGAAGTCAACAGTTGACGGTTCACTTACTCAACGAACCCTCCCGAGTCTCTCCCCGGTGCCCACTACCCGTGTAAATCCCGTCGATCAGTTCGCCGTCCGATCTTTGCACCACAAATTCTTCAACAGATCGATTTGTAAATCTCCAAGTCGCAGGCGACCATTTTCGGTCGATCCTGAATTACCTTAACACATCATATTCTTGGCAACTGACTAGTATTGGTATGTTCATTTCACTCACTTGATTGTGTGAGAACGAAGCTCACACTATGTCCATAGACTCAACCACAATGGCCGCAAGCCTCGAGAAGCTCGAGAAACAGCTCGACCGGCTGGAGAAGCTCTTCTCCAAGCGCAAAAAGTCGAAGCCCTCTCACGACCTCGGCCAGGCCGTGCCCGAGACCTCCTCTTCAACCTGGTTCCAGCAGGAGGACGACGACGACGACCTCGTGCACTTCCCCCAGCCGCCCTTCATCCGCCCTACTTCCTCGCGCATGGTCGCCCGTGATGAGCTCCTTATGGCGCCTCGCCTGACCCGTCGCGCTAGAAGCCTGCCCGAGTCGCCGAGCACGCCGCGTCTTACTACCCCAACCAAGCCTGACAGCAGCAGCACCCGGCTGGCCGACTCCCCTCAGTCTGCCCGGCCGGCGCCTAGAACGCCAAAGAATGGTCTTCTTCCTAAGTTAAGGCCTGATATTCCGCGTCGGTCATCTTCGCTCTTCCTGGCGGCTGCCACCTTCGACATCCCCCCTGAGCTATTCGAGCTCAACTTCTCGAGTCCGACCGGCAGGACCGAGTACTCGCTCAGCAGCGGCAGATCACCCGCTAAGTCGGCGTCGTCTGTTTCTGTCTCGCCCAAGTCGCAAGTCGAGAGGAAACGTCGGTCGTCGCACGATACTTTTGGGCAGTCCAAGGCCCATGAGGCGTTTCAGGAGATGCTCAAGAATGAGAATGAGAAGCTTGGCGACGCGATCCAGTTCCAGCGTGAAAGCCAGATCATTGTGCCGGTTGATGAGAGCGACGAGGCTGCGCCATTGTCGCCTCGGCTGGTCCCCCTGCCGACGCCGGGCCCTGAAGAGATTGAGTTCTTTGGCCTTGAGCAGACTCCGATTTCAACCACCCAGAACCAACACTCCACAAAGGGCACCGATCCAACACCCTCCAAACCCGACTCCAAGCCAACCCAATCCCTCCACGAGCCCACCCTCGGCGAGTTCCTCGCCCTCAAAGACGAAGACATCGCCGACTCGCAGCCCGTCACCACCACCCACACCAAGCTTCTGATGCCTCCTCCCCTGCGCATCCCTTCCGATCCCCAGAGCCCCGTGGTCTCAACTCCTTCATCTCCCGTCTGCGAGTTCGAGCTGCTCACTCTCTGCCCTCCGCTCGCTAGTCGTCCTGCTGCGGCTGCAGCGTTGGAGGCTGCGCGTATTGCGACGAAGTACGAGTTTGACCTTGTGTATGTGGTGAATCTCTGGCCGACGAATATCACCCGGTCTGGGCGGCGGAATAACTCCAATTCTAACAACTCTTCGACCTCACCGCCTGTATCGAGTCCTTGCTCAGGAGATGACACCACCAACCCGACCAACACTACCCCTCAAAACACCGCCAGCAGCATGACCGGCCGCCTCCTAGCCGCCTACGGGCTCCCTTCCATCATGTGCCCCTTCCGCATCTCAGCCCCCGTCCACCAAAAAGTCCTCCGCACAAAGGGCTGGCTCGAATATCGCAGCGAGGGCGCGTCGCTGGATGAATTTGCCCGGGGGTACTCGTGCTCCTTTTATACGGGCCACGCACCCACCACTACCTCCACCACGGCCACGAAGTCTGAGGTTAAGGGGGCCCAGCAGCAAGGGGGGAAGAGGGAGAGACGCATCCCCAACCGCGGCGTCGTCTTCGCTGCGTTCAGACTGCCCTATGAGGATGGGACCGTGCGGGGCAGTGATGCAAGGGAGTTGGATGAGTTGCATCGCGATGCGGAGAGGTTGGTGGATATGGTGTTGGATGGGCAGGTTGGCAAACGCCAGGCGATGAAGAAGTCAAGGGAGGCAAGGGAGTGTCAGCCTGGTCAAAACCAGGACCAGGGACAGGGAGGCAAAGGGGTTATGAACTCCAAGCAGAAGCGCTCCCCCGGCGGTTCTAGCAAGCCAGTCACCCCGGCAAAGAGTATGACCTCCCTGAAGGGGAACTTGAACCCAAACAGCGCCAGCACGACACACCTCCCCTTTCCCCTCCCTCCGCACACAGCTGCATTCCCTTCTACGACCACCCAATATGGGTATCACCACCCCGCAGCACAGCTCTCAGCCCCTGCGCTCGCTCTTCCGGCATCTAGCTCTTCTGTTTCGGGATCGGAAAATACGTCGTCGATGTATTCGGCGATTTCGACTTCGACGTCGTCGACTACTCCGTTGACTGCGCAGACGTCTGCTGCGTCCCCGTCGTCGATTAGGTGTGTGGCGGGGGGGAATGTGAGACGGGGTGGTGTGAAGACGGGGCAGGCGGCGGTGTTGGCCATCTAAATTGGCAACTCCTCACTAGGAGCTTGACATCCCTGGAGGGTCAATGGCCGGCTGGAGAGCTCACTTGGTTACCTACCTTCGTACCTAGGAAGCCTTATATGTTGATGAATATTGAGAGAGCCGGGCTGGCATTTGGAATGCCTTGGCTACAATGAGGTACAGTGATGACACTGCTCGTCGACTGTCAACCCACTCGCATCAGTTCAGTTGCTGAAGAAAAAGCAGCTGAACAAACAATACCCTAAACCCCCTCAAAGCATCTTTGACCTTCATCGCAAGCTGCTCGGTCGGATCTCTCAACCCGAGAGCATTTGCCTGCTTATCATCACTACACATCTCAGGCAGGCAGCCATTGCTCCATACCTTACTTTTCTTTCTCCGCCTCCTTTCCTTTCCATTTCCTTTAATTGCTCTTTCACTCTCCTGCTTCATCACAACAGTCAAGTTTTCCCTAACAAAAAGTCATTGATTTATGCCGCTCGTTGAAGCTTATGGATAAATCTCTCATTTGCTTTCTCGGAAGTTTTCATGACACTATCACAGTCTACTGGAGTTTGGAGCACGGAATGGTATAGCACAGTATAGGGCAGCTACAGGACGGTATGGTATAGTATGGATTGGGCTTGACACTGCTTTGGCGGATTTGCTAAGTCATTAGGACATAAAAGAGGAGGAGGATATCTGAGCTGGCTTCACATCTTTCCTCCGACATCTACCAAAATCACCTCACAGTCAGTTTTTGCTTGATTTTTCTCTTTTCCCCTTTTTAACGTCGTTTACTTTCTCTTTAGTAGCTAGATACCATACCAAAAAGCATTTTCCCAACAACAACACCGGCAAAAAAGTATCCAGGCAAAGTCAGCTAGGGTCAGCAAGAGTGGTAGCCATGGGATTGTGGATAAGGAATGGGGGGAATGGGAGATGAGAATACTGTAGTATGACTTGACTTGACCGGCCGGCGAACTTTAGTCACAGTGGTAGAGATAAAAAGGCACATAGTTGCACTACACCACGTTTGTGCTCGATGCAGCGACATGAGGGTGTTTGGTGCCGTGATACCTCGGTGTACTCCTCATCATCGACGTTATCACATTGTTACTCAGCTGTTTGAATTGTCTAACCCAGACATCTCCACAATCACCAAGGTCACACATCACACAACATTAATGATACTCAGTATCTCACATGGTCTCTTAGAGTTTGGCTTTGAGCTTTGTGCTAAGTAAGGTCAACACAAACTTACCTCTCACTTTCCACAACACATAATGTTACGTTCCTATTAACACAGACAAGGAAGGACACACTCCACAACCCAGGACATACCATCACAATGTGGGAACTGGTTCTCAGAAGGACACCACCTTGTCCCAAACCCACAGAGAGTTACCTGCCTTGCATGCACTTCTTAACTCCTCGTTCCCCAAACAGCCTTCATGCTACTTCTGATATGATATGCCAAACCCGCAGGCATTACACATTGACGATATGATATGGGACAATGATGATATGCTATTTTGCTAATACCTCAAATACTTAAAACAACAAGGAAACAAGACTTAATTCATTTATTTATTTCTCCCATCTTTGCTACCACCCAACGACACAAACGAGAAAAGAAACAGAAACAGAAAGCATCAAAAAAGACAAAAAAGTTGTTCACATACTCCCTCGGTCTATCTCTCCACCCAATAAAAACCTGCCATAGAACACTCCCCTTGAAACTATGGTAAGGATGGATATCTACTTGAAACGGAAACCGCCACCACGCAACCTACCGCCGGGAACCCTTGGCCCTCCTCCCTTTCTTTTTCGTAGGCATTTGTTTGCTTTCCGGCGGGGACTTATGTTCCCCTTGTGGACGACGGTGGCAGCCTCTGGCGCGCGCTCGCTCCTCGCCTACACGACCAGAACCGGCACGCACCCTTTCATTTCGCATCGGGCTTGACAATGCGGCAGATGAGGTCGGAGCCATCGACCGAGTCGCCCTCCTTGACCTGCAGCTGCGAGACGACACCGTTGTGCGGCGCCGAGATGACCATTTCCTGCACAAGTCAGCGTCAGAACCTAACCCATCCCTTGGGGGAAGAAACTCACCATCTTCATAGCGCTCAACACAGCAAGAGGATCGCCCTTCTTGACCTCGGAGCCATCCTTGACGCGCAGCTCGACCAGCACACCGGCCATCGGGGCGCCGACCTGGCTGGAGTCGGTAGGATCGGCCTTGGGCCTGCTGACGTTCTCGACCGACGCCTTCTTGTCGTCGACAGTAACCTGGCGGACCTCGCCATTCATCTCATAGAACACCTCGCGCTGGCCGGTGTTCTCGGACAGCGGGCCGACGGCCAGCAGCTTGAGGATGAGCACCTTACCCTTCTCGAGCTCGACATGGAACTCCTCGCCGATCTCAGGGCGTGACAGGAAGTACTTGGTGGGCAGGACCGACAGATCGCCGTACTTGGCGACGAACTTCTTGTAGTCCTCGAACACCTTGGGGTACATGATGTAGCTGGCCACATCGCACTCCGATACGGGGCCGTACTTGCGGGTGAGCTCCTTGCGCACCTTGGCGAAGTCGACCGGCTCCAGGAAGAGACCAGGGCGCTTGTCGAGCTTGCGGCGGCCACGCAGGGCGTTGGTGCGCAGCGGCTCGGGGAAACCGCCGTAGGGCTGGCCCATCATGCCCTCGAAGAACTCGAGCACCGAGCCAGGGAAGTCGAGCTCGCTGGCACGAGCCTTGACATCCTCTGGAGTAAGCTTGTTGGAGACCATGAACTGGGCAAGGTCGCCGACAACCTTGGAGGTAGGAGTGACCTTGACGATGTCGCCAAGGAGCTGGTTGGCTTGCTCGTAGGCCTTCTTGGTTTCGGCCCACTGGGAGCCGAGGCCGAGCTGAGAGGCCTGGAACATCATGTTGGTGAGTTGACCACCAGGAATCTCGTGCTCGTACACCTCCGGGTCGGGGCCGGTGAGGTGAGCCTCGAATGGCGAGTACAGCAGGCGCAGCTGCGACCAGTAGCTGTCGAGGGCGCGGACATGCTGGGGGTTGAGGCCAGGGGTCTTGTCGGTGCCGTCAAGGCAGGCCATGATGGCGTTGATGCTGGGCTGAGAGGTCATGCCAGACATGCTGTCGGTGGCAGCATCGACAACGTCGGCGCCGGCCATGATGCAGGCAACCATGGAAGCGACACCGGTACCAGCCGAGTCGTGGGTGTGGACGTGGATCGGCAGGTCAGGGTACTTCTTGCGGATGGCGCCGATGAGGATGGTGGCAGCTTGGGGCTTCAGGACGCCAGCCATATCCTTGATGCCGAGGACGTCGATGTCGAGGGCAACCAACTTGTCGACGACATTCATGTAGTACTCCAGGTTGTACTTCTTCTTGGGGTTGAGCATGTCACCGCTGTAGCAGACGGTACCCTCGCAGACACCGCCGGCCTTCTGGACAGCCCGGATGCCGACCTCGAGCTGATCAATGTCGTTCAGGGCATCGAAGACCCGGAAGATATCGACACCGTTCTTCTTGGCCTGGTCGACGAAGTGATCAATGGCGTTGTCGGGCAGCGAAGCATAGGCAACACCATTGGCACCACGCAGGAGCATCTGGAAGGGAATGTTGGGAACCAGCTTGCGCATCTTGCGCAGGCGGTCCCAAGGATCCTCGTACAGGAAGCGCATGGCGACATCAAAGGTAGCGCCACCCCAGCACTCCAAGCTGTAGAGGTTGTGCAGAGCGTGGCTGGTCTCCTTGGCGATGTTCAGGATATCAATGGTTCGCACACGGGTGGCCAGCAGAGACTGGTGGGCATCACGCCAGGTGGTATCCATGATGAGCGAGCCCTTGTAGTTGCGGACAGCCTTGGCGAAGGCCTTGGGACCCTCCTCGAGGATGATCTGGCGCCAACCCTTGATGCAGGGGACCGAGGTGTCGATCTTGTTGCCATCGTCATCATACAGAGTCGGGATGACGATGTCGCCCTTGAACTTGGGCTCGCCAATCTGGCCCTTGATGCTGCTGCCGTTGACGGCAACGTCACCGAGGTAGGCCAGCAGCTTCTGGGCACGGTTCTGGCTGCCAACCAGGTCGAAGAGCTCGGGAGTCTCATCGATGAAGGTGGTCCAGCATGAGCCGGCCTGGAAGGTCGGGTGAGTGAGCAGGGTGGTCAGGAAGCCAATGTTGGTCTTGACACCGCGGATACGGAACTCGATCAGAGCACGCAGGGCCTTGCGGCGGGCAATCTCGAAGGTCGAGCCGTGGCAAGTGACCTTGACAAGCATGCTGTCGTAGTAGGGGGTGATGACGGCACCGGCGAAGCCGTTGCCACCATCCAGACGGACACCGTTACCACCGGCGGAGCGGTAGACTTCGATCTTGCCAGTGTCGGGCTGGAAGTTCTTGGCCGGGTCCTCGGTGGTGATACGGCACTGGATGGCGAAACCGCGAGTCGAAATACGATCCTGGGTCAGGCCGAGCTGCTCCAGAGTGGCACCGGCAGCAATCTGGATCTGCGCAGCAACGATATCGATACCCGTGATCTCCTCGGTGATGGTGTGCTCGACCTGGATACGGGGGTTGATCTCGATGAAGTAGTAGCGGTTCTGCTGATCGACCAGGAATTCGGCGGTACCAGCGTTGCGGTAGTTGACCGACTTGGCCAGCTTGACGGCGTCGTTCAGGATGGCATTGCGGACGTGGGTCGGCAGATCCTTGGCTGGAGCGATCTCGACGACCTTCTGGTGTCTCCGCTGGACGGAGCAGTCACGCTCGTAGAGGTGGACAATGTTGCCCTGGTTGTCACCGAGGAGCTGGACCTCGATGTGCTTGGGCTTGTCGAGGAAGCGCTCGACGAAGACGGTGCCGTTGCCGAAGGCGCTCTTGGCCTCGGAAGTGGCGCGCTCAAAAGCCTCCTTCAGGTCGGCCGCCTCGCGCACGACACGCATACCACGACCACCACCACCGAAGGCGGCCTTGATGATGACCGGGAAGCCATACTTGTCAGTGAACTTCTTGACCTCTTCGAACGTGCCGACAGCGCCCTCGGTACCCGGGACGACCGGAACGCCGCACTCAATGGCCAGTTTCCTGGCCGAGACCTTGTCGCCGAGCTTCTCAATAACCTCGGGTTGAGGGCCAATAAACTACCAGATGTTAGCGCGTCGCTTTTCAGGCAGGAATGGACAAAACTCACAATCAGCCCAGCCTTCTCGACAGCGCGAGCGAAATCAGCGTTCTCTGACAGAAAACCGTAACCTGGAAAGTGTCAGTGCGGAATGTTCCGGCGCACTGGGCGCGCAAGTCAGGGTCTTGACGTACCGGGATGGATCATCTGAGCGCCGTGCTCAACGGCAATCTTGATGATCTCGTCGCCAGCAAGGTAGGCGCCAACAGGAGTGTATTGGCCACGCTTGCCGATGACATAGGCCTCATCGGCCTCTGTGCACAGATATCAGTGAGCCATTCTCAAGGGACCTCGGAGTGCCTGGGTTTGGCGCATACTCTGCCTGTGCATAGAGAGACGGTCCTCATAGCTGCGAATTGTTAGCCGAGGAACAGAGACAATATAATCCTATGCAGGGGTCTTACCTGAAGACAGCAATGGTGTGAAGCGAAAGCTCGTGAGCCTAGATGGCCATGGTTAGACACTGTCCGATGGTCCTCCGATCCGGCGCAAATTTGGAGGTGACTCACAGTTCTGAAGATCTGTGGAGAGCAAAGCCCGTGAGTATGCCATCTCAAGGGTCAGTGGGGGTCTGTCAGTTCGATCGCAACATACACGAATAGCTGGGATCGAAGAAGAGTCAGCAAGAAGCCCAGATCAGACCAAAGAGCGCAAAGCATGGGACCAGGTCATGACTTACGGATCTCTCCTCTGTTGGCCACTGTATGTGCGCAACGAAGTGCTCGTATTAGCCATGTTCTCTCGCGCAATTGGAAGGGACTGAGCGGCTGCAGGGGCTCGTCCGGTGTGCGACGTCACCCAGAGCGAGCGCCATCTGCAGTGACCAGCCGTTGTCCCCAGAAACCGGGACCGGGATGAGTGATGACGAACCGAGAATCTTGTTCACATGCATAATAGTCGAGTTGGCGCGGATGCGGTGCACCGTCTTCTCCTCCTTGGGCATCTCGCCGTCCTCGAAGACGTCCTCATACTTGCTAGCTGCTTTGTCGGCCGCCATGGTGAGGTCGATTGCGTGCGCCTGGGGCGGTCAATTGCAGGGAGGAAGCTCAGGCGGGAGAAGGGGACGAGAAGGGGACGAGAAGGGAAGAGGGGAAAGGGGAAAAAAGAGACGGAGGAGAGGTGCAGAGACAAGACCTGTGGACACTGGGCGGACAGCCAGCAGAGCGAGGATATGTGGAGGGGGTTCAACTTTGAACTTTCACTGGAGCAGAGGCCGAAGAGGGCAGAGAGAGGGTTGGCGGGCTGGTGGGGTAGCTTTCAATTGCTTGCCCGCGCACCCCGACTTGCGACTGGGACTGTCAAGTGTCAAGGATGACGGTGACGGCGGGGTAGACGCGACGGTGGGGTAACTGTAGCGTAGCGTATCTGGACAAGCACAGGTACTGTAGCGGAGCGCAGCGTAGCAGCGGAGTGCACACCACTGCGAGGGTCTGCGACAGAGATGGTGCTTGATGCTTGGGTGGAGCTCCGGATATTATTATATCAAAAACCTTAGCTTGCAGCACGGCTGCTGGTCTCACAGCAATCGCGTCCTGTTGGGAACTTGGCAGCGGCGAGCGGCGAGCGGTCCAAGACTCCAAGACTCCACGGCCTGCTTGGGGTCTTGGTTGTTTTGGCGGAGGGCAACCATAAGCGACGGCACCGTTCAGGCCGAGGACGTCCAGGGTCCGATCTGTGTGTCTCCAGGAGCTTGTTGTTGAGAATCAGACTGATGGACGGCGACGGCCCTGGATGTTTTCTCCCAAGCACAAAGGGGACCCCTACCAACAGCTTCAACACCGTTGGCCGTGGGTGAGGGGATTTTCTCCAGAGCACATGTTGTTGAGCTTCATGTCTCACCGTCCCGGGCAATTGCACCACGGCAGTCGCAGTGAAGACTGACTGCCATGTGGGAGGTCAAGTTGAAATGTCTGGAGGTTGCAGATCAGTTTTCATCAAGAGTCCCCAAACCCACCATCCCCATCAATTGAGCCCTCAAATGCCGGTTACTATCAATTTCATGTTCCACAGGCAGCTGCAAACAGGGCAACCATCAGGAGATTCCTCAGCCATGTCCATGTCCATCCAGTCTGCGTCCGCGACCATGAGCTTGTGTCGCTGATGAAGAATACCTGCAAGACGCGCGAATCTTCCATGCTGCTCGTGGATGGCTGGATGTACGTGCTGCTGCGGCACAGCACCACGCTGCTTGTACCTGGTGATCCTAACAAACTGATGAATGATCCTGCGCTGCAGCTGCAGATTGCGTTGCAAGTGGCCAATCTCAATATCTCTTGATCGTGATTTGGCCCTTTGGCCCCGCTTGGCACATGCCCTGGCTTTTTTTTTTTTTCTGATAGTGGGGTTGCGACTGCCGACGAGCCAGACGAATCACACTGCAGCAGCAGGCAGTCTTGGAGCCTCGCAGAGAACAAGCTTCCATTCACGATCCGCTGCTGGCCAATTGTAGGCCGGTGATCGGAGCCCCAGGAGCAACCACGAGCCGCCCGCCGCACATGCAGTCGTGCTGGCCAAGAGCTGGCAGCAAGGTGTGAGATGTCTGCCAAAAATCCCACCACCACCGCCCCTCCGAGCCAAAAAGTGGGGTCAAGCGCAACCCTGGACTCGGTAACTTCGGCCGTGGGTTAGCCGTGGGGTTGACGGCCCATGATCGAGTCCATCGCTCGCCAGGACCGCCAGCCGGCAGCCTAAACAGATTGCCCCGCGGTGCCTTGGTGCCATCGGTACCATCGTGGGACCTCTAAAGTGGAAATGGCATCGCTGCGCCTGGCATCTGATATTGCGCGAGCTGGTGTGAGACAAGCTTGTCGTGAGGGGTGTACATGGCCCTCGTTGCGAAGAAGAGTGGGATCAATGCGATCACGCCGCAACTTTGAACTCTCCTTTCTTTATGGTGGCTGGCCAACAAACCGAGGCCAATGTTTAAGTCACTTTGCTAAAATCGAAACACTGAAACTTGGAACCCCCAAATCCCACGAACTGCCCGCAATTGCCACGAGGGGGGACAGCTCTGTGGCACGCGGCCCCATGTACCCTTAGCTTCCAAGCTCACCAGTCGCCTTCTGTACGTAAAGCCGTCGATATCCTCAACATATCCGACGGCGAAGTTGCTTCCAGCACATTTGTTGGATGCATTCCCCTTCGGTACCAGGCTGGCCTGCAGCCCGTCGCCGACTCTCGGGACGGGGGAGTCAGACTGGTCTTGGTCTTGCAGCGTCTCCTGACAATGGCCTGTTTTCCGGCATTTTCGTTCTAGCCGAGGATAAGTTGAGAAGGGGGCCGCTGATTTGGATCATCAGCAGCCCTGAGCCCGCCGCCGCCCAGAGATCTCCGAGATCTCGGGTCTCACACACACCCCCCCCTCCAAAAAAAAACGAAACGAAACATGCCTAGGTCCCCAGGCAGGGCTCCGCCAAGAACTCTACCCAAGGAGTCGCCTTGGTCCGCTGCGCTGGCCTCTAGCTGGCCGGTCGGCACCCCAACCGAGGGTCCCAAACCGCGGGAAACTTTGCAACAGCTCGGGACCCGCCCCAATTGAGGTGCCCATTGATTGGGCACAGACGCCCGCCGGCCGAGGTGCATCAACGGTTGCAAACCCGGCTCAACGCTATTTAGGGACATCCGAGCGTATCTATCTGGGCACACTCTGGGTGTGAAGAAGGATAATGGGGCTGGCATGGAGCCATGGGAAATCCGGGGAAGAAGAAGAAGCCATGGAGAATCTTCTCTCCCTTCAGCCGCCAAGACGGGAGATTCTGGATTTTGTGTCTCTGGTGACGGTGTCCCGCCAAGACGGCTCATCAAAGAAACATTAACAGCCAGAACCGAGTCAGAGCGCTCTATGTAGCACCACCGACATACAAGAATTTTTTTTTTCTATCTGACTCACACAAGAGAGCCAGAACCAAGACGGTGAGCAGAGCAAACCATCAAGGTCTCGATAGTCGGCTCTCGTCCCGGGGCGTCCGTCGACTTAACCCTGAACGTCGGGCCAAGTCGCCAGGCTTAACCGACTCTCTTACGTACAGAGTCCACCGCTTTCTGGGGTAAGAAAGACTTGTGATATTCATATGTTGCACACTTTCAGAGCACATCAAAAGGGAATACCGAATCAGGCCAGCCGAAAAGTTTTTGCTGCCAGGGGAAGAAAAAAACGTGCTGCAGCCTTCCTCGTGCCCCACGATGGCATCATCTGCAAGATCAGCTCTTGAATCATTCCTATCTTTCTGTTCAGCTGACACATCACTGCGACCGCCTCTTCCCCAGGCATAACGTCACCTCCTTCGTAACAGCTCCGTCGAGGTTGAGACGCTTATCTAATTCCGTTCGTCCTTGGTAGTTTATCTTTTTCTGCCGGATACCACTGTCCTTGTCTCGGTCCAATTCCCTCGACATGATGAGAAATGAATGGCCGCCAAGACGGCCATGTCTCTTGCATTTCGTCTCTGCATACGGAAATGCAGGAAGTTGGGGTGTAGGCCGACGCTACTCTGTATCATGTGCCTTTTGTCTGACACTACGAGATAAGAAAGAAACAATCCCTGGTGGACAACCGGCTGTGAGATATGGATGGCAATATTCTGCGTACCTTGCAGTTTGGCTTCCGACCTTGCATAAAGAATGCTGGGAAGCAGCAAGCAAGCAAAACGGGTAAGCAGTTCTTGCGGACACGTGCCACAACTCGAGGCTCAAACCAAAAAACCAGCCAAAAGTGAAGAAGAGCAACAAACAGATATGTTCTCGAATGTCATTAAACCGTTGCCTATTTCCCCCTCCCCTTCCCCTCCTCAAGACCAATGTTATAACTACCAAATTCTCCACTTGAAAACCCTTTAAGAGAGTTAACGAGAAGTCTGCAGGAAGAAACAACCCGTGTAATATCTCTCTCTCGCCCCGTCTAAATGCCCAGCACACAAAATATGAAGAGCAAGAAAGACCCAGGAGTGAAACTCTGTCTATCAACAGCCTCTCTTTCTCTCTCGAGTCCACACCGACCTTCCTCCCCCTCTCCCCCGCGATCCGATGCGCGCCCACGCCTGAATGTATTACGAATGGTTGTAACGCATACAATGGGGCTCTCCACAACTCATGCAGGAACACACCCATGTCTCAAGATCGTCCGGAGATCTCGAACACGAGCAGATGGACCTGCAAACGGGCAGACCCCAACCGCACGGGGGAGTGACTGAATGACGGTGAGCAAAAAGCGCGGGTTAAGCATGTACCCAGCGCTTCTCACCCCAACCGTCACGTCATCACACATCCCTTCCTCCCTACCGCCACCTTCTTCCCACAGACGAACCCAACCAACTTATATAAACGCTCTCTCCCCGAGCAACTTTATTTCTGCTCTTCCTTCGGCTTGGGAGTATCCACGAAGCCAGCCTTCTCCTTCCCACCCCAGTGGTGCCAGTTGAGGTAGCGGTAGCCCTGGGTGAGCTGGGCGCACTCGTTGACAAAGTGGCACGCGAAGAGGAGGTAGTTGGGCGGCGTGACGGCCAGCGCGTACCGCATGAAGGTCGCTGAGTAGACGCAGAGGGCGAAGGTCATTGGGCCCGAAATTCTAGTATTGGCGTGTTGTGTCAGCGTGTAAGCCCAAGAGCTAGGGAGTAACACAGGTAGATAGATACAGCTGAAAGCTGCGGTGGCCATGTATAGCTTGGCGATGCTATGCTATGCCATGTCTGTCTGTTTGTTCCATAGAGTCTCATATCAACTCAAACAGCCACGGCCAAGCCAAGCCATCCAGCGGCGCATCGCAGCTGCCCAACTCAGGACACCTGGTGAGGGGGCGGTGAAGAGGGGTCGAAACAACGTACAGCTCAGGGCTCTTTTGTGTGTCCATGACCGCGGCGAAGGGAATGCCGAAGTTGGAGACGGGACCCCAGAAGTCTGTTGTGAGCACATCAGTTAGCCAGGGCCATAGGTAAGACGTGGGTTCTTAGATCCAAGGTGATACGCAGTCGCAGATCTGCCCCGCGGGGAGCAATGACACCTCCGGCGGGCATATCTGGCACGATGAGCTTCGCGCAAAGTTGCGCTATGATCCGTGAAAGCCTAGCCTGCAGACAACCTCCATAGCAGTGTATGCGACGTTGTGACGATATAGAACTCGCCATCTCAAGTGTAGGGGGTTGTCCGATGACCGGCCGGTGTAACTCGAGGGGCCAGAGGTATTAGCTGCAGGGCTGTAAAAGGGCCAAAAAGACTTACGTGTCGAGCAGATATAGTTCGACACGGGGTTCGACCGGATCTTCGCGTTAATCGCCTTAATAAAAGCAGCCATTTTGACGGTAGTTTCCTAGTACTTGGGAGGGGTTTGGTTGGGTTGGGCGGCGTGGACGGTTTGTCGCGGGCAATGCTGAACTTTTGAGATTATGGATATCGGAGTGCTGCTGCTGACAGGCTGGGCACAGAAATTTGGGGACTCTCCGAACGCACGCAGCAGGCAAAGGTCCATCCAGCCCGCACAGACCCCAAGACCCCTGCAGCGGCTCGGGGTCTTTTTGACAGCGTGACTCCGATCAAGATCTCAGTCCAATGAGGTTCACAGCATTCTGCCATTCTGCCATTGTTGGATATCAGCGCGAGGGCAAAGTTGGGGCAGACACGCCCACCTGGTACATGGCTATCTGAGAAGATGGGACGGTGATTTGTGATCCACAAATGGGATTTGCAGAGCTACGTAGATGGGATTTGGCGGTTTGAGTTTTGAGGATGGAGAGCCCGTCCAACCCCGCATTTTTTTGTTTCGATTGTTTTCACTTGTCTAAGACTAACGCGATATGCTCAGCCAAGATGGGGATGTTTGTGAGGATGTGCTTTGGTCATACCCAGACGGTCGCTTCGGCTTCTCAACAAATTGCTCGATGCTGCAACCAGCGGCTGCTGTGTCACACAAACGACTTAGCAGCATAAGTAAACAAGCCCCTCTGTCGTGTAAACATGGGATCCTGCATACGGATAGTTCTCACCTTGTGTTCCCACTCCGTCAAGCAGCAAGCTTCCCTTTGTGCATCTGCTTGATTCGTTGCCCTCAAGCGAAAGTTAGACAAAAACTAACTTAACTTCATGTTGGCAACCAACAAAGTTGAGGGGACGTTAGCAGGGTGGATAGAGAAGAGTATTCCATCTAGAGCAGTGATCAATTGAGCATTCCATAAGAGTGCTGCTGACCGTTGGAAGCAGTATCCAGGACTCAATGCCACAAGAAACTGTCAAATATCTTGCAATACGCGTGCTTAATTGTCTGCGAGCCGCATCTACCGGACCAAAAATGGATGGGATAGAAGCAGTAAACAAACAAACCCAGTGATATGGACGCTGCAGGCGAAGACGGAACTGAAAGTGGAAGGCATGAAGTTAGTCTTCCATTCACTCACTCCATTTCAGTGAGCCCTCAGAACTCCGAGTACGGTTAGAATACAGGTCGCAATTTGCCGTGACCACAGTTCCCGTTAACCCCCAAACGCCGGCAAACCCATCCATTCTCCATTATGTGTGGTGAAAATCACCAACCGGATTATTCACTATTCCCGGGCAGAGTAGAGCTGATCATGAGATAATCTCAGCATCTCCAGCCCACATGTTCCATATCATAAAGCAATCAACATGATATTTAGCGCCGGGGCGGAGGGTTGAAGCCGGCCGGCGGCGGCGCACCACCAGGAGGGAAACCAGGCGGGAACCCAGGCGCGCCGGGGAAGCCAGCCGGCGGAGGGAAAGGAGCAGCCGGGAAACCGGGCGGGGCAGCTGTTGACAAGGTCAGCGACTGAAACGATCATTGAAGGCGCAGATGGGGGAACACGTACGACCACCACGGCCAGGGAAACCAGGCGGAGCAGCAGCAGGAAAGCCTGGGAACGGAGGGGGAGGAACTGCACCACCAACGCCGGGGGCCGGACCAGCCAACGAGATAGGGGCGGCCGCACCACGACCAGCAGGGCGCGCAACGCCAGGACCAGCGGTAAGAGTCGAGGCGATACCGGCACCTGTGGTTTTTCCGAGACGAGCACTCGGGTCGGCAGGAGGGGGAGACTCGACAGAAAGCGCGATGATGTTTGCGCCGCGAACAATCGTCAAACCAAGAGTACGCTTCTCTTCCTGGATGAGGGTCTGAGTGGTCGACGAGTTGGGCTTGGCCTGCATGCGTTTGGTCTTGCGGAACTCTTCGGTATCTGCGAGGACGAGGTTCATGTGTTTGTCAAAGGCGAGCATCTATATTCTCTGGTTAGCAATGGTTACGATGGAGAGAGGACGAAAGGGTACCCACTTGGCCGGTCATCTGGCGCCCGTCATTCAAAGTGACGCGCATGCGCCAATTGATCTAAAGAAACGTTAGAGACTATCGTTTTCCAGCGAGCCTTTGAAATTCAAATGCGTGGTGATACGTACGTAACCGGCCTAGGAATCGCAAGTCTTGTCAGTGCTCTGGTGTCAACAAATGCTGCCTTGCAAAGCGAGTCGGTCAAGAGAGCTTACCATCTTGCCCTGCCTGTTCTGGGACGACGACATCTTGGCGACTTTGGCTACAGAGTAGCTCCTTGAGAGTTGCAAGAAGTTGTCGGTGAGAAAGGAAGACGAAAGGTTTTCACTTCGTCGGTTGCGAGCTTCTCTGCTACTCTCTTGGTGGAGGGCTGTAGAGTCGCGCACGCTGGTTGGCCAAGAATCTGGAACCAGATGCGTGGAAGGCAGGCAGGCTGGAGCTGACTTTTGGAAATTTGACGCGAGGCTGAAGCTCCCTGCTCGAAGAGAAGCCACGCGTGCACCACCTTGCCAAGCACCTTACGCCACATCTTCCAGGCAGGCGCCACACGCGGCTTGTCCCCCACCAAAGTCCCCGCTTGGCACGCCGGGAGGGCCCCACAACGCACAATTCCCAAAAATCCAGCGTGAAAATCGACATCGCTTCTCCCAAATTTCTGGTCCATCGACAATTCGCCCTGTGCCGGAATTTCGACAACACCGCCGCCATGGTATGCCCGAATCGGCTGCAGAAAACGTAATAACATCTAGCTAACATAATGCTTAGTCGTCCGAGAAGGCCCAGAACCCGATGCGGGAGCTCCGCATCCAGAAGCTCGTCCTGAACATCTCCGTCGGCGAGTCTGGTGACAGGCTGACCCGCGCCGCCAAGGTGCTGGAGCAGCTGAGCGGTCAAACCCCCGTCTACAGTACGTTTCGACGGTTGAGAGCGGATCATTCAAGGCCATAATATTAACCATTCGCTCCAGGCAAGGCTCGTTACACCGTCCGTCAGTTCGGTATCCGCCGTAACGAAAAGATTGCTGTCCACGTCACCGTCCGCGGCCCCAAGGCCGAGGAGATTCTGGAGCGTGGCCTGAAGGTCAAGGAGTACGAGCTCCGCCGCCGCAACTTCTCCGAGACTGGCAACTTCGGCTTCGGTATCTCCGAGCACATCGATCTCGGCATCAAGTACGATCCCAGCATCGGTATCTACGGCATGGACTTCTACTGCTGCATGACCCGCCCCGGTGAGCGGGTCGCCAAGCGCCGCCGCTGCAAGAGCAGGATCGGTGCCAGCCACCGCATCACCCGCGAGGAGACCATCCGCTGGTTCAAGCAGCGCTTCGATGGCATCGTCCGGTAAATTAATAAACCAGATTGGTGAACGGGGCTGTTGGTGATGAACAAAAAAACAAGCACAGGCATTATAGGGAGCGGAGGAGTTCTCGGGCTGGACAAGCATGGGAGTTCTCTGGGAGGGGTTTGTTTCGCCGGTTCATGGAAAATATGGGACGTTTGGGACTTTCTCGGGACGCATGTATCTAAATGGTTCTCCCACCTTGATGAGCTCATGCTCGTCAATCAGGCTCGATCTGAGATTTCAGTCGAGACCACGGCCTTAGAGACCGACCGGCGCCCATGCCGGCTTACCAATTCCTCAAACCCTGTGACAACCATGTTGTTCACTTGCGTAGCTTGTCATGGCAGGCGTTTGTCGTGACAGATCCAGACTGTTGAGCTGGTAGTGTGTCGTCGCCCATGGAATGCCTCTCAATTACAAGTATTGATGTTAATAGGATGCAGATCCAAGTTATTCTTCACATTGTACCTGAACTTGTACTGCCATATGGAGGTTGAAACAATATCGCCATTGTGGACGGAGATGTCCATGATCAATCATGGCCTTAGAGACAGGCCGCAATCAAAGCCAACGGCTTGGTCTCGGATATGTCGAAAGAATCAAGGACATCCATGCTAGTTCCGGGGATATCAAGACCGCCGGGTCTTTATCCCTTCAGCACATCATAGATGACAGCAAGGCGCTGAGATATTACACGAACCAGCTCCCGAGAGAAAAGGCATGTCAAATTCTATCAGAGAACCAACCGGACATGGTTATCATACAAATGTGTCAAAAGCCACTACTAGCATTAGGTAGCACCATAGTAAGAGAGAAGGCTACCAGACGAAATTGCGATCCTCCTCCCCGTCAATCATCAAAGTGCTACACCAACCAAGGTTCCGGTCCACTCATTCCGTCTTATGACACCCACCACCCTAACAACACCGACAAGAGAGACCAATCAATTACCACCAGTTACTCCTTAGAAGCCACCAAACCCAGTAGGCTGCGGCGCAAACCCGTTAGGCTGCACAAATGGGGAGGTGGGGGGCGGAGCGGACGAGGGACCAGCCGTGATCATGAGGCGGTTCATGCCGAGGATGGGAGTGCTGTCTTCGACCTTCTCCTTCTCTTGCTCCTTGGCCTTGCGCGCCTCGTTGTCGGCCTTAAGGGCCGCCAGCTCCTTGGTCTGCTGGCACAACAGGTTGATCATGTAGGGCATGGTGAAGTCGTGCAGGCCGTTGCGCCACGACAGCTCCAGCACGATGTCCGGGCGGATCAGGTCGTAGCAGGCGTACAGCATGCCCACGTAGCACTCGCGATTGCCGATGTCGACGAACTGCGGAAAACAGTTAATATGAGTTAAGGAATAGAGCTTAGGTGGCGTGAAAACTTACGTATCTCAGCAGCTCCTCGACAACCTCGGGCTTACCCGAAATAGCAGCCGTCTCGATGGCGTCCTTCCACAGCTTGTCCTGCTTGGACAGGTTGATCGACTTCTCCCAGCGCTTGTTCTTGCGGTAGATGCTGGCCGCAATCTGGCGGAAGAAGATGAGGTCGTGCTTCTCCAGACGGCCGGCCAGCTCGACGGCATCGTAGTTGTCGTAGTTCTCGACCGAGTCACGGAGGGTCTTGTAGTCCTCCTCCTCGATGAGCAGGTCGTTGATGGCGTCGTTGACCGTGCGCTTGTTCTGGGACTGCACGCTAAGCAGGAACGGCTTGATGAGTGGGAGGTTGTCCGACTTCTGGAACATGCGGACAACGCGGTTGACGTCGATCCTGGGAGTCAAGACCTGCAGCAGATCGGTGAGCAGGGTGGGGTGCTGCTCGAGGTAGAAGTTGATGGCCTTGTAGTAAATTTCCAAGTTGGCCACCTTGACGATGATCTCCTTGAACTGCTGGTGTTCCCACGAGTTCTCCGGGCGTTCCATAACCGCCAGAGCAGCGTTGTCGAACTCGTCATAATGGTAGTAGCAGAAGACGAGTTCAGGCCACAAGTGGGCTTCCTCGCAGGCGCGGATCATCTTGGGCAGGTTCATCCTGCTCCAGAAGAGTTTCAGGTGCTCCATCAGGCGCTCGGGGTGGTACTTGGACAGCGCAATACCGAGCTCAGTGAACATGCCCATGTGGGCACGCTCCAGACCAAGACCCTGCTCGAGTAGATTGATGAGCTCGTCGAAGTAGCCGTTGCGCTCATACTGCTTGACGAGAGCCTGCAGCTGCTCGGCATCGACAATGAGGTTGAGACCGCAGATCTGAGCGAGACGGAACTCCTTCTTCTCGACGCAGGCCTCGTGGACCTCCTTCCAGACCTTAATGTTATTGGCCTTGCGGGCAGCATCCACAGCGGCCTGATAATCAGAGAGGTGCACCAAGGTGGTTGCGAGCTTGGCCCAGTTGGAGATGCTGGTGTAGAAGATCTTGGCAGCCTCAAAGAGACCCTCAGCATAAGCCTTGTCACCAGACTCCTCAACGTTAGCCACGTTCGTAGCCCGCAGGAAGTCCGCGAGCTCAGCGAGCTGATCAAGACGGGCATAGCAGAAAGCAAGGGCAGTGTCGATGACAGGCTCGCGGAGGGTCTTGCGAGCCATCCGCAGGTACTTGACAAGCTCTTCGTTCTTGCCAGCGGCAACGGCGATCTCGATCACTTCGGCATAGTTCTTGGGGTCTTCGGCCTTGATGTACGAGTCGATCGAGTCGCTGACGCGCAGGCCATCGAGCTGAGCCTTGGCAACCCGGCTCCAAACCTGAGGGATGTCGACCTCCTCGGCGTAAGCCTGAGCACGATCAATGCTAACAACGTGCTCGATGAGGACGTTGACGGCAGCCTCCTTGTTGTCGATCTTCTTATAGACCTCGAAGGCCTCCTCGAACAAACCAACCTCAATGCACACGTTGGCGATCTCGTCGGCAGAGAAGTTGTCAAGGCGATGGATGTAGTCCATAACACGAGCCTTATCCGCCTTAGCTGCAGTGAAGATGAGGAGGTTCTGCAGGTTCTGGTTGTCACTGAAGGGAGACGGCTCCAGAACAATCTTCTCAAGGAGTTCAATGAGCTCAGCAGGCAGATCGGCATTCAGGAAGCAGGCAACAGCCTCAGAGACCTTGGCAGGATCTGTGGACTCGGGCACCGCAGTGGAAATAACCTGGTCGACCACGGAGCGGCGGTGGATGTTATTCTCGCTGAGAACGAACATCCACAGCTCCCTGTCGGCACGCTCGAGCAGATATCGCGCCTGGGCCTTGTACATAGAGTTCTCGTTCGTAACATTAACGAGCTCAAGGTCATTCTGACCCTTGCGGTAGGCGATGTAGGCCAGGTTGGGATCGCGCTTCTCGCAATACTTGCCGACAACAAGAGTGTCGTACAGGTCGTTCTCCTTGAGGAACCTCTCCGGGTTGTTGTTGGAGTCGATGTAGATCTTGGCAAGCGCGTTGTAGATGGCCTGCTGCTGGTTGCCCGAAGCAACCTGGGCCTCGAGGAAGGGAAGCAAAAGCTTCAGGCGGTTGCGAGTCTCAACCTCACGGACAAGGTCATCGATAGGAATCGACATAGGGTTGACAGTAGACAGGAGGTTTCTGATAATAGACTCATCGCAGTCGACATCGAGCAGACCACCAATGACACCAGGAGTCCTCGAAGGATTGACCTGCTGGACATAAATCTCAATCGACTTGAACTGCTGATGCTGATACAGGTAGAGCACCAAGTCGTGCACAAAGTTGAAGCGGTCGCAGACAACCATAAGGGGAAGCATCTCGGGGAGCTTGGCCTCCTTGAGGAAGTTCTTGACCTTCTCGGGGTTGTACACATTGTTGTCGCGGCAGATGCGCTCGACCTCGCGGATCTGGCCCAACTTGGCGGCAGCTTCGATGTACTTGAAGACAACCTCGGGGTCCTCGCTGACGTTGACAATGCTGGCCAGGAAATAGTACAAGCCCTCGGCGGTCTTGTACTTCTCGAAGAGGTCGATCAGGCGCTGGGAACCAAGAAGCTCGGCGTACTTGGTCGCAATCTGAACGACAGACTGGAGGTTCTGGCGAATGTTGTGCTTCATCATGGCATCGAGGCAGTCGATAGACTGCTCAACCGAGAGACGACCGAAGTACTCAACAAGCCAGTCAGGGCTGAAGTTGGCCGAGCCAGGGATGTTGACAATAACACGCTTGATAGCAGCAGGATCCTCATACAGGTCAAGGGCCCTCTGCAGCAGACCGGCTTGCTCGCAGAGGCTGGCAATGCGGGCCTTGTCGAAGTGCGAGAACATGTCGTTGCCGAGGATCGCATCGGCGACTTGGGGAGCATTGATGAGGTTCATCTCCAGGAGACGGGTCTGGAGGTGACCGTGCTCCGGCCGGTTGTCCTTGAGGGCATCGAGCAGGAAGGCCGTGGCTTGCTGGATCATGCCCTGGGACTGGAAGATGTCGACAACGCGCTCGAGGTCGACCAGTGGACCGCCCTCCTGGTTCGCCAGAGTCGTGGCAAACTCGGCGCCCTTCTCCGGGTTGATGCGAACCATGTGGTGCAGCAGCTGGACGAAGTCGGGCTGGTAGCCGGTCTTAGCGCAGTACGGCAGGATTTTCTCGAACTGGCCAGTCTCGGCAAAGCCAGCGACGACCTTGTGCGGGACATTGGCCTTGAGGTAGATGGCCAGGGCCATGGTCATGTCGTGAGGACGGACCATGTCACCGAGCTGCTCGGAGCACTCGAGTTTGTTCTCCGTGAGCCACTTCTGCAGCAGCTGCTTGCGGTTCTGAGCCAGCACCGGCTGCGCCAACTCGATGGTCTCATGCTGGTTAAGGGAACCCTTATCGAGCAGCATGCCAAAATACTGAAGGATGAAGGACATCTGGCCAGGCTGCTGGGGCAGGCGCTTGAACCGCTCGATGGTCTGGGGAGTCCGGAGGAAACCCCTAGGCGAGTTGGCGGCGACCTTGGCAGCTTCATGGTAGTTGCCATTAGCGAAGAGCTGCTCGAAGCGCTGCTGGTAGAGATTATCGGCGCCGGGCAAGCCAGCACGAGAGGCCAGCTTGAGCGCCAACTCAGTACCATGGCTCTCGAGCACGTACGGAACGATCGTGTTCTCGTCGGCACTAACAAAGAGCACCTGACCCTTCCGGTTGATGCCCAGGACGCCCTTGGATTCCTTATCGCCGCAGGCGGTGAAGATGGTCTCTCCCGAAATGCGGTTCATAAAGATGCAAGTTCCCGTCTCCAGATCGTAGAGGTGGATGAAGCCATACTTCGTAATAAGATAAATAATACCGTACTTCTGCGAAATCTGAAGGGCAACGGGGAAATCATTGCTAGCCTCCGGCGGGAAGAAGATATCGACGGCCTTCTTGGGGAAGACGGGGTTCGTCTCGGGGTGGTCGACCTCGACGATGTGCAGCTTAGCACCGACGGCGGTGCGAACAGCGAAGGAGAAGAGCTTCGTGTCCTCGGGGGCGCCGTCTAACCGGATGGTGCCGAATGCAGCGGCATGGCCCTCGATGGCCTGGCTGATACCGCGGTCTTTTGAGTACAGCTGCAGGGCACCGACAACGCGGCCTTGCTGCTGGGAGATGCCAACCACAACCATCCACTTGCCGTCGGCGCTAACGCGGTAGTTGATGATCTGGTTATTCTACGGAGGGGTTAGCAAACAGGGGGGGCCCCGCAGCCACAGCACTGTCATCACCACATACCTGAAGGTTGGCATTGCGGTCGAACACCTTGACGGGTGCCGCCTGAGTAGGGTCGAAGACATCCCAATGATAGATGCCGTGCTCCGTGACCAGGCCCAGCGTCGTCTCGCTGACCCACTTCCAGAACACGACGTCTTCGTTCATGGTCGTGGACTTGAGCTTCTGCTTCGCCTCGAGATCGAAGATCTGCAGTGTCCGCGCCTGTGCCCTCAGGGCAATAACCTGGCGCGACCAGTGCATGATGGCGCTGTCGGCCTTGATGGGGCGTCGGATGACATTGTTGCTGTTCTTCAGGTCAACGATGAGGACCTCGGGCTGGGAGACCTCATCCTTCTTGTCGCGGATGCAAATGAAGGAGTCTGATTCTAGTGTCTATACGGGCAGAGTGTCAGCGAGGATATGGGCAGGTAGCTGGGCAAGTCGCCGTGGGAGGGAAGGCTTCGTCGGGGCTTGGGGCTTGGTGAGGCATACGCAGGTGTTGAAGGTGATGGAAGACGGGTTGACGCCCAAGCTGCTGAGCTGTAGCAGCTCCTGGAATTTGATGGGCAAAGCCGGCGCCATGGTGGTCGTGATGCGCTCGGCTGCGCGGGGATTAGGATGATGAAGCAGCCAACTTGTCCAAAGTTGGTGATGTGTGGCGGAGGGAAAGTAGGCAGCTCTGAGAGTGACGTTCGCAGCGAAAGGGGGTGGAAATGCGGTGGAGCGACCGCCGGCACAGCGGGACCTGGAGACCTGGAGCGAAACGAGGGCGGAGCCTAACGACGGGACTGAACAAGTTGTCGCGAGATTCCGCTGTCGCAGAAGGTCAGTCGATGTGACTGCTCGGCCAAAGTGACAGCGGGCGGGCTGATTAGTCGCGAGGAGTGATGAGAAAAGGCTCTGCCTTATGCGCAAAAAGATTGGCAAAAATCCGAGGACACAGGTCCGGTTTTGTTGTGGTGTGGCAGGAGCTGGCTGCTGGCTGCTGGCTTGCGGGCAGGACAGCGATCTGGCCGTTCAAGAGACAACTCTTGGCTGGCAGGCGCTGCGCTGCGCTTTGGCTCGGTGTCAGCCAGCTCTCCCACAGCCCGAGGCGCGCCAGGGGCTAAGCGGCCTGCAGGGATCCTGTTTTGGGAATAGCGCTGAATGGGGTCAAACATAACCAATCAGAGATGCTGTTGAGCCTTCGTGGCCCCATGCGTGATGACTTATCGATAAAGATTTTGGATGGAAAATTGTTCTGCGGGAGGACTGCGTCCTTCCGCAAAGAAAGCAGCAATCGCGGTTGCATCCCACGAACAGCAACAAACGGCAAACCATTCGTGGTAGACGTCAGAGCAATGGGTACCAAGCGTCGCTTAAAGCACCAGGGCCCTCCCGAGCCCTTGCCCGAGGAGCACTTCTTGAAATTGAAGAGGAAAAAGGGCCTTCCTGTCGAGGACACTACCCCGGTTGAGGCCCCTTCAGCGAAGAAGCGTCGCACATCAAAGAAGGAGGAGAAGGAAACGAAACCACAGAAGGCGACGACCAAGCAAACCAATGGCACCAAGAAGGTGCCCGGCGCACCAAGCAGTGGCGAGAAGGCTTTTAAGTCGAAGCCCAAGAAGCTTCTTGAGTCTGAGTCTGAATCGGACGTGGAGATGGATGACGAGTTTGGCGGCTCCGACCTCGATGATGTCAGCATCAGCGGATCCGATACGAGCGAACCGAAGCTCGGTTCTGATTTTATGGCCTCCGACGACGATTCTGTCTATGACTCGGAGCAGGACGAAGGCCCCGGAAAGAAGACTAAGTTCGTCTTCTCTGACGATGAAGATGAGGATGAGGAGGAGATTGAGCAGAAGTTGACAGCTGCCAACATCGAGGGTCTTTCGAGGAAGCTAGACGAGCAGCTGGCCAGGGAAGCGGAGGAAAATGAGGAGGAAATCCGGAATCAGGCCCTACAAACCAACATTGATGGCGACAAGCCTAAGGTTTTGGGAGGAGATGAGGAGGACGAGCTCACTGCTAAGACAAATGGCCTGCTGGCCCCGGATCTTCAGATGCTTCGGACCAGAATCACGGAGACAATTCGCGTTCTTGAGGACTTCCAGAATCTGGCTGAGGAGGGCCGGAGTAGGGTAGAGTATACCAACCAGCTGTTGAAGGATATCTGTGCCTGTATGCTCCTCTGGCGCTCAGCTCACTCACGGGTCGAATTTGCTGACGTTGTATTCGCAGACTACGGCTACAACGAATATCTGGCTGAGAAGCTCCTGTGCGTTAAGCCCTGAGATGAGCTTTCTTGCTCAAGGCAGCCTGCTGACTTCATCCAGGAACCTCTTCCCTCCTAGGGAGGCGTTCGCTTTCTTCGAAGCCAACGAGGTGAGTGTTCGTGAGGTTCTTATCAGCATTTCGTAGACCAGACTAACACCTAGTCCAGACGCCCCGTCCTGTCGTTATCCGTACCAACACCCTTCGCACACACCGCCGCGATCTCGCCCAGGCGTTGAGTGAGTAACACGCAAACTCACCTCTGTTCGAACCGTGCTAACTTCATGAAGTTAACCGCGGTGTTACTCTGGAGCCGATTGGGAAGTGGTCCAAGGTTGGACTGCAGGTGTTCGACTCGAAGTACGTCTCAAGCGTCGATTGTGGATATGTGGATGAACTAACTGACCATTCTTACAGGGTCCCATTGGGTGCAACTCCCGAGTACCTTGCTGGCCATTACATCCTCCAGGCGGCCTCCTCTTTCCTTCCCGTCATGGCCCTGTGCCCCCAGGAAAATGAGCGTTGTCTTGATGTATGCTGGACCATATCCTGTCTGATCGATTTAGTTCGAGACTAACAACATCCCAGATGGCTGCCGCTCCCGGTGGTAAAACTACTCATATGGCGGCGCTGATGAAGAACACTGGTGTGATCTTCGCCAACGATCCCAGCAAGTCTCGTGCTAAGGGTCTGATTGGTAACATCCACCGTCTCGGTGTTCGGGTATGTCAACCTCTTGTCTTCTCTTTGATAGCCCCTGATTAACAATAATACAGAACACGATTGTTTGCAACTATGACGCACGCGAGTTTCCTCGCGTTATCGGCGGTTTCGACCGAGTCCTGTTGGACGCGCCGTGCTCTGGTACTGGAGTTATCTGCAAGGATCCTTCGGTCAAGACGAACAGGGATGCGAAGGATTTCATGCAGCTGCCTCATACCCAGAAACAGCTTCTGCTTGCTGCGATTGACTCGTGCAACCATGCCAGCAAGACTGGTGGCTACATTGTCTACTCGACATGTAGCGTTTGCGTGGAGGAGAAGTGAGTCAGTCGACCTTGGAAGCGTATAACTAGTTGCTAACGATTTCTTAGCGAGGAGGTAGTCAACTATGCCCTGAGCCGGCGCCCCAACGTCAAGCTGGTCGAGGTAAGTTCGAAATTAGTTAATCTTTCAATTAGCCTAGCGTGCTAACTCTCTCTCCTCAGACCGGTCTTCCCTTCGGCAAGGAGGGCTTCACCAGCTACATGGGCAAGACCTTCCACCCCAGTCTCAAGTTGACGCGCAGGTTCTACCCGCACCTGTACAACGTCGACGGGTTCTTCGTGGCTAAGTTCAAGAAGATTGGCCCGACTCCTCCAAACGCTGTCCTCGCCAACGGCAAGAAGGATCAGCCCAAGACTGAGAATGCCACGGGTGAGGAGGAGGTCATCGACAAGACGCCGATTGGCGCCGAGGAGCAGAAGAAGGAGGATGACTTTGGCGGCTGGGATGACGAGGAGGATAAGGAGTACATGGAGCGTGCTAAGCGTAATGCCATGAGGAGACGTGGTTTGGATCCTCGCGCGCTGAAGAAGCCGCAGGGCAAGAAGGACGATAAGGATGGTGAGGCCTCGAAGGAGGGTGCTAACGGTGAGACGAAGAAGGCCGAGGCTGAGCAGAAGAAGACCGAGGAGAAGAAGGCCGAGAAGGCCAAGGAGGAGAAGCCTAAGGCTAAGACGGAGAAGACAACGGAGAAGGCAAACGAGGGTGCGAAAGAGAAGGTGAAGGAGCAGAACAAGGCGAAGGACAAGAAGGAAAAGGTCAAAGGGAAGAAATAGGCGTTTGGGTTTCATTAGATAATATTTGAGCGAATGTAGAGAGGACCTATGTTTCATGGTTTGGTTTGTAATCAACCATTGCTCGCTTGCTTTGTCTCTGTTCTGGACTCTGTCCCAAGCTTGACAGCATATGGCACCAGAATCCGTACAGGACATAACCTTCCCATGATATGTACATTCGTAGGAGACCTCTCCCCTTATCTGGGAGAACATCAATTTGATACCACTCCTCGGTGGCTCTCGGGTCATAAGAAGGCAAGCCCAAGAGCAATGATGCATGCAATGGCACCTTCAGACCCTACACGCACATGCTCCTGAATGGACAATGGTACAAAGCACAATGCTCTTGATGTAAATTACTATTTGATATAAAACCCCCAAGTACGATGCAGAAATGTACGTTCAATCATTGCGACCCGCCCCATCGAGAAAAAGGGGAGAACCGCACCCAAGATTGAGCGTCGAAAAAAGCTTCGTCGCTCTCCATTCTGTACCCTGCGATTTTGGTCCTGGGTCCTACACAACTGTCGAAACAGAAGGGAACCTCTCAAACCGCACGGAACAATTTAGAATGTTGGAATTAGCGTTGTTCATGGAAAAGTAAAAGAGAAAAGAAGTGAGAGGAAGAAGCGGGAAAATTTTGATGGTTTTGTAGGGTCCTGCCTGGTCGGTGGGTCTATGGCTTTATGTGGCGGTGTGATAAGATAAAATACGTGGCTTGTGCAATGACAGCTCGGCTGGCCACGGCCGATTTCCACCGGCAGCACAGCACATGGCTCTGGCCGGGATGAGGTCACAACGTCGGGTCAAGGGCGCCGTTTCCCGAAGGTCGCTGGATTTCCCTCTTACATGACACATCTCTGCCCTTCCTTCGTTTGGTCACTGCAGCGAGTATGAGTGCCACACAGTCTATCCCACGCTTCTTGCT
>JAAFKN010000020.1:0-33662 GCA_011800035.1 Thermochaetoides dissita | reverse complement strand
TCTGATGGAGGGAAGAGAGGTCAGATGCGTGGCAGGATGGTGGGGGGGTGTGTGAGTTAGACGCACCAACAAGGAACTTGCGCCTCCAGGGTAGGCGTAGCATCTTCCATTTGTACCATAACCGCCGAAGCGGGGAAACAGAAGATGGAATATGGGACGACATTGGCTCGACTCTGAATTAAAACTTGAAAGCCGGACGAATAGACCGATGAGAGTCAAAGTCACTTTTGCTGAAGTAAGGATCGTCAGGAGGAACGAAGATGGATTGGCTGCTTGTAAAGCTGGAACACGCCGTCAGAGCATTTATCTGTCTTCAGCTATTCGTTCCAAAATGTGTTGTTTGCAGTCGGAACCCTGTATCCATCTGCACCTTGTGACCTTTGACGGGCTTTTTTTGTACTGCAGTTCGACTTGCGCGTTGATGTGACGTCGTGCCAAGCCGGGACAGACCGCGACCGACCCGCAGCTGCGCAAGGGCCACCAGCCTGATGCAGCCACAAGATGATGCTCCACCAGCTCCCCACCGGCCTCTTTCGGCCCGGTGTGGGTCTTGGCTCCTGCCAAGCTGCACCCCACGCGAGCCGGCGGGGTCGGCGAGTGGGTTCCGCGTCCGTATCGAGGCGTATCGTTAATTACATTAATTACACATATTACAACACGAAGGCCGCGAGATTCCATGGCATGCCGTGCGGATTAAATTGCCATTCATTGAACGAGCCACGATTCAGGAGATGCCCTTGAGCAATTGCCATCCGCTATTTGAATTCCTACAACCCGTATATCTCCCTAGGGTGGCCGAACATTCAGCATCCCCATCTCTCCACGCGGCGTTCGCGGGCAAACAATGACGACGACCTGACTATCGATTGTGACGAGATTGATTATTGTGACAGTGTGTCAGCATCGGCTGCATCGCTGTTGGTCGATTCCATCAAAGTTCAAGTGCCATCTTAACCCCGCGACGGCGGCTGGAGTCACCGAGTCAGAGACCGCTGCGGCAGTCTGACGCAAGCAAGCCCGATACATACATATCTACCTACCACTCACCACTTCCACTCACTCCTCTCGCTCACTCCTCTAGCCCTCCTGAGTCCCGCCTCCTGAATCCCGACTCGATTGAACTCGGCGAACAGCAGCCCACGCAGCACCACCAGCCCGCATCTGGTGGCATTTGCCAACCATGGCGTCGGTGACGTCGCTGGACAACGACCTGCGCAGGCTGCGCCTGGAAAAGTACACGCCTGCAGCCGCGAACGAGGCCAAGCAATGGATTGAGAGCGTGCTAAACACCCGCCTTCCTGGCAATGACCTGCTCGACGGCCTGAAAGATGGCGTGGCCCTGTGCAAGCTGGTCAATCTCGCCATTGGCCCTCCTGGCGTCAAGTTCAAGCAGTCGAACATGCCCTTCGTCCAGATGGAGAACATCTCGCAGTTCCTGCGTGCCTGCCAGCTCCCGCCCCTGAGCCTACAGCAGCACGACATGTTCCTGACCGTCGATCTGTACGAGCGAAAGGACCCTGCTCAGGTTCTGCAGTGCATTGGCGCCTTCAGTCGGGCCGCCAATGCCATCAACCCGACGGCGTTCCCTACCGTGATCGGCCCCAAGAGCTCTCGCGCCGGCGTCGTGAGCCCCCAGTCTACCGGCTCGGTTGCTGCTCCGATTGGGTCCACAGCCGGTTCGCGCGCCCGTGATGTCTCCGGATCTAGCAGCGCATCCAGTCTCTACGCCAAGTCCTCTCTTGCCCCGTCCAAAACCGGTGATTCCGGCTCAGGCCGGCCGCGGAGTCCTGGCAAGTTTGGGACAAGCCCCCCGCCGCCCATCAGTACTTGGAGCAAGAGAGAGGATGAGACTGTGACGGCTCCAGCCTGGAATATTGCCCAGTACGGGTACATGGGCGGCGCGAGTCAAGGAAACCTCGGCATTTCGTTTGGTGGCCGTCGACAAATCACCAGCCCTGGGCCGTATGTGCCAACTTTGGCCGAGAAGGAGAAGAAGAGGAAGGAGAAAGAGGCAGAAGAGGCACGAAAGAGGAAGGAGGAGGAGGAACGACGAAAGAGAGAAATCGAGGAAGAGGAGAGGCGAGCCAGAGAAGAAGAGGAGCGCAGATGGGAAGAGGAGACACTCCGTCTTCGGGAAGAAGAGCGGAAGAAGCTCGAAGAGGAAAAGAAGCGCTGGGAGGAAGAAGAACGGCAGTGGAAACTGGAAGAAGAACGCAGACGCAAGGAAGAGGAGGAAGCTGAGGCCCGACTGCGTGCTGAGCGAGAGAAGGCTCGTAAGCAAAGGAGCAGTGGTCAGCTTCGTGGCCAGTATCTCAGCAAGTATCAAGAGGAGGAAGAATTGGAGAACAAGCGACGGATACGAGAGCTGGAGAGGCAGCTCGAGGAAGCTCGGAGACGCGAGGCCGAATATGAAAAAGCAAGGCAAGAGAGATTTGGGCGAGCTGGGCTCAAGGCAGACGAGCGAAAGGCGCGGTCTCGCTCTCGGAGCCGGCCCCCGCCGCAGTCACCGGGAGTCGCTAGGCAAGACTCGTGGAGCGTGCGCGACGAGGCCAAGTTTGTCTCGACCCCCGTGTTGCTGCGGGAGAGACAGCAGGAAGAGCTGGCCAAAGCCGCCATCCAGTCGCCACGGCCTCTCCCAGACCCGACGGCACTTCCCACAGCGGCCAAGCTTAAGCCACACAAAACAGGGGGCGTGGAAGCCTTGACACCGCCGGTGCCCGCTCTCCCGCTCCGTAAGCAGCACACCGGCTCACGTCCGCTGCCCAACCCGACCGCCTACCCACCAACCTCGCCGCGGCAGCAATCCCCTGCCAGAGCAACTTCCCCTCTCCCATCCCCAAGCCAAGCCAAGTCGGCGAGACCGAGCCCTTTCGCTCCTCGCAGCCCGCCCCAGGCCGGGGACCAGGAAGTACCCAAGACAAGCTATGCCCGCGAACTGGGCTTCTCGGCTGACGAGGAAAGCCAGCGCCGTTCTGGTACACTGACATCCTCGCCAACTAAGAAGGGTAGCTGGGCGTCTAAGTCACTCCTGGAGCGCGAGATGGAGCTTGAGCGGCAGCGGCAGCGTGAGTGGGAAGAAGCCCAGCGTGAGACGACCCAGTTGAAGGCGAACAACCCCAGCGGCGGAGTTGATGGCATCGGCAGGGGCATCGGGGGACGATGGGATGTGAGCCAGTGGACGGGATACACAGGAGGGGATAATCAGAATCGGGGGACGCAGGGTATCGGGGCAAGCAGGAGGCCGATTGTTGGCCCAAGGCCGCTGCCAGATCCGCCAAAGTAGAATTTAGATGGCTATAAGGCAGGATGTTCGGGAAACGAGTGAGTTGTGATAGACGTAGCGACTAGGTGATTTGGTAGTAAGAGTGAAGCGGGCAGCGTATACCTAGTTGTCATTAGAGCAGTACAAAATACCTATCTGACTTGTTTACTGCCTTCTTTTCTGAGAAAGTATTGCCATCTCAGTCGACTACATCTGGATGCTTTCTGTTGAAATATGTACCTACCTCCTATACAATCTATCGGAGGGCAATGCTTTTGACCTTACATTGGAAACCGTACACATGGTCAAGCAAACATCGAACCTTTGCGGAATGATGGGCAAGTCATGCTCCTCCCGACCCCGATATGGCGGGCTGTATCGTGCCTCGTACAGCCCCTCGAAAGGACTGCCGTCGTTGCCAACTGCCCAGACCACAGCCTCCTCGAAGTCACACAGTTCCACACGTCAACCGTCAAACAGAAGGGTATCTCGCGTCGAGAAATCCGCAGTGTACACCTCTTTAGAACGACAGCAGCTCATAGCCTCGGCCATATCCAATGCCATTCACTAACGGCAGCCGATAGTGGGAACCTCCCTGCTCTGGTCCCTGATACTCCGAGGGTATATTTGCGTACACACCCAAAGTCTGCACGCTCCAGGCGCAGCGCATGTGCGTTTGGCGCGACCTACTCTACGCCGCAAAACTTTGTGATGCGTGGGCGGTCGCCTAGGATCTCGTAGACACGAGCCTAGTGAAAGATGGAGGACTCTGAGCCGGAACTGCGAGTGTCGACCAGTTTGGAATCCCACCTGAGCTGGTGACATTGGAGGACTGGGCTGCTGCTGTCGCCAACGATGGAGGAGACCTGGATTCCTTGGGCGGTTGCCGCAGGACTGTTTTGTGCCAAACCTGTTCCTTTGACGCTGCCACGTGTTTCTGCTTAGCCACACACTACGTCGACTGCAGGGTAGTGGGGGCCGATGTCGAGGCAACGCCAGGCAGTGGTTCTCGACAAAGGTTGCTTAACTTTTGCTTGGTCGGTTGGTTTGCTGTTTGGTTGGTTGGGGGCCTGGTTGGTTGCCTGTGCAGGAAACGAGAGGGGGTTGGTGCTAGGAACGCTTGATATATCCTGGAGGTCGAGACCCCATCGCCAAACTTTGGGAACTCAAACCAACCATAAATGCATGACTGTACATGACTTGTTGAGCTTCTCTACCAAGAATTGCCCATAGAATGATACAGCCCTTTTGACACCATCCGTTTTCCGTCCTGTGCCTCCGTACCTATCACTTCAATGCAACAGTCGGGTTATCCCATTCACCACCGACCCGTCACCCTTCCGTTTGTCCCCGGTAACCTGACACCATTTCACCTATCTGTATGATCAAAAAGAAGCATAACCATGAACTTACACATAATACAGAGATGTAAGAGCCGTGAATGAAAATGATCAAGACCTAAAGCACATATCCCCGAGCTCTGTGTTGACCGGAGCAATGGGCTTGGGTGGCCTGGCACTGCTGCCATACTTCCACTTGTCAAACCGACCACTACTCCAAGCTTCTGTCACAAACACGGGCTCACGCTGAGGTGGGAGGCCAGGAACCTTCTTGGTAGAGTAAGGCGTAAAGGACTTCCTCAGCATGGATGTTCCCATCGACGAGAAGTTCGACGAGGACGAAGTGTTGCCGCCGGCAGCCTTGGCGTTAAA
This sequence comes from Thermochaetoides dissita, assembly GCA_011800035.1. Classification (NCBI taxonomy): domain Eukaryota; kingdom Fungi; phylum Ascomycota; class Sordariomycetes; order Sordariales; family Chaetomiaceae; genus Thermochaetoides; species Thermochaetoides dissita. The sequence continues at coordinate 28,688 of JAAFKN010000020.1, read as the reverse complement.
CATACCCGCCAGTGGAGAAGCCTTGCGGGCGTCCCTGAGAATGTTACGGAGCTCATCTTCATCGTTACAGATCTGCGCGCGAATGAACCTGATTTCCGCCTCCGAATCACCCCCGCACTCTGTCTCGCGGAGCTCCTCCATGACTGGCTTACGCGGGACATAGTGGATGCCGTCCAGCTTTGGCGCGTACTTCGGGTCTGGCTCGATATTCTGGTCTAACCGAGCCAAATCACCTTTGTCAAGCAGCGTATGGATGTCGATACTTTCGCCTGGGGGGATTGGGTTAGGGTTGCTCGGCGTGACGCAATCCATGTCGACCTCCTTGCGCAGAACATGATCGATATCAACTGAGCTGAAGAAGGCACAGCTCTGTGGAAGGTCATGGATGCCAACCTGCTGAGCAAACATGCAACGCGTCCAGAGGTTGGCAATCTGAAGCGCCATCGCGGCACGGTATTTGTCGTGTTCCTGAACAAGATAGCGGATTTCATCGTGGACCGTGATAGCCAGGCGCGCAGCCAGGTTGAAGCGCCGGATGAGGTAGTCCATGGCAACAATCAGCAGGTGCAGATAGTCCACACCGCTCGACTGGATGGCCCAGTTGATGCGCGAGGTGAGATATCCTCCCTTGCGGATGAAGCGGCCCAGCAGGGCTTCGGTGATGCCGGCACCGAGGACAGGAGTGCGTGGCCGTTCCTGCTCAGCGAATTCTTCCAACTTGTTGAAAACAAACGACTCGGTGCCTCCACGCCAGAAGGGACGCTTGTACAGCACTTTGCGATTGGTCTTGGTGCCTTTGGTGCTTGCGTAGAGCTTGCTGGCGATGTCCGTCGTCTCCTGCTCGCTCAGGCTCGGGTTGAACTGCCGCAAGAGCTGGGCCGCGAACCTGAGACCGGCGCCGTAAATGCGGCCATAGTTGAAAACCTTGGCGTCGTTGCGAGTGATGCCCAGAATTGACGCTGTCCGGCTATGCAGATCCGTACCAGCAGCCTTCGTGCCCTCGAGCGTCATGAAACCGATGGCGTTGCCGCCATGGAGTCGGAAAGTGGCATCTCCAACCACCGACGCAATCCACAACTCTTCAGAGTCGACATCAGCGCCAACAAAAACATATCCTGGCGGTGCGCGAACCATGGCCTTGAGCTCCGACCCGACACGATTCTTCTTGGCATTTGAGGCCGTCAGCCAGGTGTTCTCGACCGCACGGCGTGTAATGGTGCCCATAGGAATAACCTGAGGCAAAATAAAGCCGCAGGCCGAGGTCTCATTGGGCTGTTTTCCATCGCTCGGTTGTGGCTGGTAAGGCTTTGGAAGGGCGGTAGCCATGGACTGAGGTAATTGGTCTTCATAGACCACCATCTGAGACATGATCCGGTCTCTCGCACTGATCCAGTACGAGCAAGAGGCATTCATCTCGAGCGCCTCTTTTGCATACGGATATTCGGACGACAAGGTTCCCTTCTCAAAATAGGAGAGATAGCCCTTGGCCATCGGGTTGACACACCGAGCGGTGGGACCATCCTTGTGTGGTAACTTGAAGTAGATATGATCCATGTCTTCCCTCAAGTGCTTGTCTCTCTCATCCGTGAACTCACAGGGAGTCATCAACTTGTCCTCGTACTTTTTACTCTGACCGCGGGGAACTCGGAAAGTCCAGCCATGGGCGTCGGACCAAAACAGTGGATGGCCGTCCCAGGACAGGCGCAAGAGGAGCGGGGCTATCCGTGTCCGAACGGTAATGTTGATGGGGGAATCATTGGTTGCGAACAAATCCTTATACCACTGAGGCATGCCTGGTTTCTTTTGCCTTGCCGCGGGACGTGGTGGGTCGCCCTTCCGTTTTCCCTTGACCATCTTGATCTCCTGGCCGGACCAGTCCAGCTGCTTCATCCAGGGATCGTTTTGATAAACTTCAGGCTTGTCCTTGATTTCCAATGCTTTCTCGGCCAGGAAGATCAGGCGCTCCTGAACAGCATCAGAAAGTCTGTGGTATGTGGCTTCGGCGTTGGCAATGTAGGCATCCCAAGATTTATTAACAGGCAGGATCACGGACGCGAGGTGGCGGAGCGCCGCAAAACTGACGGGATGAGGGCAGGTGCTGAGAAAGTTGGGGAACACCGCCTTATAGACGCGGTGTGTGATATCCGTATCGATCGCACAATATGTGAGCAGTTCGTCCAGCTTGGCCAGTACACCATCTCGGTCCAACTCTCCGAAGGAATCGCGGAGTTCTTTCTCGATCGTGATATTAAGATGGAGCTGGGCAACATCACGGAGGGAGTTGATAGAGCTCCTCTCAACCCACAGCTCCTCCTCTTCAGCGGTAAAGGCGCCATTGTTGAGTAAATGAACAAGTTCGATGTTGTTTGACTCCTTGGCGATCTTATCACGCAGCTCCCGGTTCTTCTTCGCCTTCATCCACGTCGGCCGCTGTTGAGAACACATGCCGTTGACAGCGACGTGGAGAGACATGGTATCGAGGAAGCAGTTCCTCGACTGCTGCAGACTGTACTCCTCCAGGATCCTGGCCCTATCGAAACCGATATTGTGCCCAACAATCACCCGCTCCTTGGTCGGGTCGCCAAGAGGGACCAGCTGGTGGTCGTTGTCGGTTTCTTTGAGCAGCCACGGCGACAGCCATGCGTACCACGCCTCGGGGGTAGCAGCGCAAGCCATGACGGCAAACGGGCTCTCCTTCCACATGACCTCAGTGTCGAAAGACAGCAGCTGACCCTCGGGGGCGTCGACGCGTTCGGTGCGTCCATCGGGGTAGTACTTTGTCCATCCACTCTGGCGCACCCATGACTTCGGCATTGGCGGCAATGACTTGTTGGCAAACTCCTTGGCGAGCGTGAGAAATGGCTCGGCGCAATCAACACCGAGCTTGTAGAAGTGTTCATCGAGGGTCTCGCCAGCCAATGGAGGAAGATCAAAGGCGATCGGAGGGTTCTTGTCGGTGTTCTTACCGAGCAGGTCATGACGTCGAAGATGGTCGCGCGCAAGCTCAATCAATTCGCGGGATGGAGGGCACGTGTTTCCGCGGGGAAACAGCTGCTGGTAGATGTGATCGCTCAGCTGCTGGACGCCAATTTCGTTGAAGCGGGGCTGGCAGGGGAGGGCGAGGCTTTTGCGATTGCCATTGCCTCTGTTGTCGCTGGCGACGGCGCCTGAAGACTGCCACCGGCGCGACGTTAGCAAGGGGAAGTGTCTATTTAAACCACAGGCGACGTGGTGTTGTCGCCCAAGACAGATGAAGCCCGCGATCGGCGCATCTCGTCCTCGTCCTCGTCCCAGAAGGCTATGGGTTCGAATGGAAAGCAGCATCCTGGAGGTGAAAAAATAAAAAAAAAAATTGAGACAAGAGACAAGAGACAAGACAGCGCCGCGGCTCAAGGCATGGTAGCTTGTTGCGCGGCCAGGGAGTCCTGATCCAGGTCGAATGAAAAGATTCGACTGGTCCTATCAGGAACAGAGAAAAATAAATCCAAAGCAGTTGCGCTGCAAGACTTCTGCGGGTAACCGAGATTCCGGAATTTGTTCCCGCAGCTGCAACAATTTGTCGCCCATGACACTGCCAAGCATCGTGGTTCTTTTGCTCGCCCGCTGGAGCTTTGAACCTGGCTGCGGATCTAATGACTAAGCAGAATCAGACAGCCGCCGGGTCTTGGCAGAGACCAGTCGACATATTGGTAAGTTTACGATAAGATAATGATTATTACCGTTAAAGATCGTAAGTGATGAAGGACGGGCACTAACCCCCCCGGTAGGTCGCCAAGACCAAGGCAATGATGCTTCTCACTCAACAAAGAACATGAAGGATAAGATACCATCCCCCTCATACGCGCTATAGAGTGTATGCCACTTCGGTCAGACTTGCTGACTGCCAAACTTCGTGATGCTTGCTGTTGTCGTGGGAATTCGCAGCAGCCTGAATGCTCGGCCAAGAGTCTCGAGATCCGTGTGGAGCCGATGGTAGTGGCGAACCATGATCCTGCTCGATCGCTCCATCATCGTGGAAGTTTTGCTCTTCGTTAGAGGCTGAGCTTTGAAGCGTCAATATCAGCTGGTTAGCTCCTCAGTATTGCCAGGCTTCAACGAAGTGCCATCCAGCCGAAGTCTCATGGTACGCTTATCGCTCTGTTTATTTACTGTTGGTGAAGATGACCTGACACTTCTACATTCGGACTACTTCAATCTGCCACACCATCCCTCCAACCCAGCCAACCCTATGCTGGAAGCTGCCATCTAGTGTTGGTTTTCGTATTTTGATGCTGCCATAGGGGACGAGCCGGATGTCCAGGATAGGAACTCCATCGTCTTATTTCAGGGCACGGGTCAGCCTACGCATTCAGCCCAACCTCAGAGCCTTGCCTTGGCGAGAGCATGATGTTTGGAGAGACAGTGTTAGCAAGAAGGCTTCTATTCAATAATGAAGTCATATGATGACTTTAGCCCGCTGCAGGCAAGTTGTGCTGTCATCAGGAGGTCTCAGCGTCAACCTTTTGTCTCCGTCTCTCGGGTAGTAATACGCAGTCTTGACCTTCCTCGAAAAAGCACTTGCCTAACCATCATGACCATCTTCGACGATATATCCTCAGGTATGCCGTTCCCCACTGAATGGATAATTACCCCAGACGACCCCTTACAGAGGGCGGAGTGTCCCCAGCCGCGAGAAACAATCTTCGCCTTTCTCATCACCAATGCTGTCGTCACCGTTGTCGGTCTCCTCGTTGGATTTAGGCCCCGTGTCCGCCGCATGACTTGCCACAAACTAGCAAAACCAGGGGAAAAAAATGTGTACTTGTGCAACTGGATCCCCGTCGTCGGCATGAACCTCGCAGCAAATGCCCTCTGCGGATACATCATCAAGCGCACACCCGGCTATGGGCATACCAAAGTCAGGAACGTCAGACTGCTATATCTGCAACGGCCTAGAATTGCTGTCCTTGTCACAACTGCCGCAGCATGGCTGGTCAGCTTCCAGGACGAGCATCCTTGGATCTACTCCTAGGTGGCTAATGCTGGTGCAGAGTTGCTATTGCAAACCTTAAATGCCTGCTGGATCGTCATTACTGGCATCGGGCACCGGGACGTTCAACACGTCGTCCAAATCGTTTAGTTCCAGGGCATCAGTGCTGGCTTAACCGCTGCCTCTGCTGGCTTCACAGTTTGGATGTGGCACAAACATTTCAAATTCCCGCCCGAGTTAGTGAATACTATGCGTGACAATCCAAAATGTCATCTAAAAGAAACCCACAAGCCTCGAAGTCGGAGCCAAGCGAGCCTAGTACAATCACGACGATGGCAGAGCCAACCAGCACTACCATTGCCGTACTATCAGTGGCCAAGTCAACCCGTGCAGCCATACAATGGCAAACTCAGACAGCACCAGCATACCAATGGCCGAGTCAGCAAGTATGGTATTCACAGCCTGAAGGGAATCAGGCACGATGGCAAACCAGCAAAGAAATCCCGCTCCGATACCGACTTATCAATGTGTGAAGTTTCTTAGGATTTGCTTCAGTAGGATATGCGGGGTCCTGGTTCTTCTGGGCTATCATGCTCAGCAAGGCCGGAGGGTCTTAGTAAGTCATCCATCTTTGGATCTTTGAGCGTGTTCAGATATTGAGTCAGTGTACTTCTATCAAGTTGGTGTCCCCCGAAACTCCATGCGCAGATGGCTATTTGAATCTCTACCTCTGTTTTCGGTATGCTCTACCTCTGTTTTCGGTATGCCAAGCTGTTTGGTTGTGACGGACGCTTCCCAATTGCTGACCAAATTTTTTAACAGGGGGACTTTTGGGGGTTCAGGCATGAACTAGATCAGGGAGATCTAAGTATTTGGAAGTACATCTAACGCACGGAGCCTACCTTTCTGGAGCTTTTCAGACACAGATAAGGACATTGGGAGAAGGATATACATCTTTGATTGCAAGGTGGAACTACCTAATCACTTATCAGTTACCATAATCAAGTTGCTATTCAAGTTTAAAATCGGTCTGATCCATAACAAGGTTTCTAATGTAATCAGTCTCGGAATGATGGGAAAGAATACTGAAGCTGAAGGGGGCTGGCCCGAATAGAAGTGAGAATGGCAAGAACTAGAAATGAAAGAACGCCCCATGGGATCGAGTGATTCAATGATATCGTACATTCTTCGGCTGGGAGAGAGCGGCCCATTCTTTAGGCTGGATGAACGAAAGGCTTCAGCTTTCTACCTCTCTGAGAGTATGTCACATAGGTTATGAGTGGGTGTTTTGATGGCAAATGAAGTGTCGGATGTTGTCTCAAGACCATGTTAAGCCTATCGTGTCAGTTCCGTCTGATATGCAACTGGACAAGCATTTCGCGAGGTAGATGTATACCTGATTCCGTTCATACCTGGACTAATGTGGCATAAGACTGAGGACAGCCCGCAAAGCATTTCTCTTTGGTGTAGAAACATATTTGCTACTGTTCTCACCTCCTCGTCCTTGGCTTCTGCGGTCGGAGGTTAAGGAGATTTTCTATGTTTTGCACCATAATGGCTGCACTTGCCAAAGTCATCTTCGGTTACACCTCATCCTACGCGATCATTCGCTTTCTATCGGAGTGGCCTACAACAATGAAAATCATTTTAGATCCAACTTCTCTGACCCAACCACGCAGACTTCAACCTGTTGTCCTCATCAGAACCAACAAGTGAAATTGTTCTCGTATTCGCGTGAAGACAATCACCCAGAATCCAACAGCTGAAGTGATACTGTGACTGCACAAAAGTCTGACATGTCATACACCAAGTCACGGCGAAGATTCTTCACTACCAGCATTTTTTTCTCAACCGAAGGACTTTTGACCCCGAATTCTTCTTCGGAAGTTCAGCGGCAAGTACAAAAGGTCAAATTTGACGTACTATTGCCGAGAAGACTGCCTTAAGCCACAACTGTGTGACCGGAACTACAGCAGCAAGTTGGGGAATGGAACGCACATTTTACGTGGCCATACTCGACATTTTACCTTCGCTTTGGGCTTCCCCTTTGTTTACATTTCGGATCTCCGATGCGTCCAATCTTGCTTCGCTTCTTACCCGCTAGAACACCCCAGGCTGACTTGACTCATTTTTAGACAATCGCCTTTCCGAACTTTTTGAGCTCCCTACTACGAAAGCTCTCCTCAAGCCATCAAGTCTTCCACATTGACGATTCGAGTTGCCGACAAACCAAGAGTTCCTGTCAACCAGTCCGCTAAAAGGCCTGGTTACCCAGGCAACCAACATCGCAGATTCTGGACCCACATCAGGCCCACGAAGGCGGTGTCAGCTGGCAGAAAGCAAGACTCGAGCCCCGATGACGTTTGTCGCATTCACATCTGCCTCGCGTACAAAATAACACCGCCCTCCTCGCGGCTTGGCCTCTCCCTCGACCAGACCGTATCAAGATTGTTTCGCACGTCGACGGAACCAAGGTTCTCGCTTTCGCCAGTTTTCGGATCGCGTTCTTTCTGATTTTTTTTTTCTTTTTTCAGTTAAGTGCAATATCAGAACAACCGCCACCATGTCTGCTTTTTCGGGTCGCTTTTCCTCTTCGGCCGGCAACGCCGCGCAGCAGTCCGGCCAGCAGTCCTTCGGCAATCTCTCTGGCCGGATGATGCGGAACGCCGCGCTGGCCCAGGCCATGGGTCAGGAGCCGACGTTTTTCGGATCCAATCGGACAATTCCGCCTTCTTCGGGCAGCGCCAAGCGGAAGCGCGAGGAGGCGGGAGATGACGACGGTGCCATAGACGACGAGGCACTTCTCGACCACGACGTGGTCGATTTGGTTGATACCAACGAAGTGCCCACAGAACTCCTTAAGCCCAAGGAGTATACTAAACTCAGCGGCTTCCAGTGTGTGATCTGCATGGACAAGTGCACCAACATCACGGTCACGCATTGCGGTGAGTAATCTGTTCCAGCCCTTTCCTCCCCTCCGCCTAATGAGTTTGGATATTATGAAGAGCTGTAGTCTAACACTGTGGCATAGGTCACTTGTTCTGTTCCGAGTGTTTGCACTCCGGACTGAACATTCATCCCAACAAGCGCGTCTGCCCTGTTTGCCGCCAAAAGATTGACAAGCTGCCGCAGAACGGGCGCTTCGGTCCAAAGGCTAAGGGCTACTATCCTCTCGAGCTCAAGTTAGTCTCGAAGAAGATGCTTGCGAAGGGAGAGGCCAGCAAGGCAAAAGGCGGCACCGTCGCCTAGTGGGTGTTAGAAGCGATGGGGTGCTGGACTGGCAAGAGAGAGATCAGATGATGGTAGACTCTTCAACGGAGGACCTTGAGTGCTCTACCGCCCTGGGGAGCAAGTCCCACGGGCGAATCGGTGACCTGGTGGACATAGGACGCCACCGACCACATGGTCATCACTGACGGGAGCGGTGATGGCCAGTTGCCGGGCATCTGCGAGATGCTCGCAAATCTTCGCCTGGACAACGACCCGGCAGTGGACAGGCTTGCTGATCAGCTCGCTTTCCTCCCTTTCATCGAAGGTAATGACGATATGCTCATCCCCTCGGACGAGATGGAAGAGAACTACGACATGGATCTTTGAAGAAAGGAGAAGAGGACCAGCGATCGACCCAGCATTGATTTTTTCTTTGCCTCCCATTGCGTTTCAACACAGCGACTCGGATTGGGTTTGGGATTGTGTTTAACGTTCTTGGCGGTTTGCTTTTCGACTTTCAGACGTTACGATTCCCATCTTTCGGCCTTTACTCTTCAACAAACTTATTCAATTCGGCGACGTCCACACTCGTTTTCAATCCTCACCATGCACTTTTTCACCAGCTTGTCTTTGACTCTCGTTTCGGCGGCTCTGGGAATTAATTTACTCTTCGACAACCATCATTGCCGACTCGATCTTTATTTTGATATCTCTTTTCGGGAAGCCCTCATTGCGAGAAGGCGTGAAGGTCATTCTTGCAACTGAATCCGTTATCTTGGCACTCGTTTTCTCCTTCTCACCAGCATCTATTATCCACGACAAGGCCTCCCTTCAGCCAGGACGTCTGATGCAAGCCATTCTTTCTGCAAAATCGCTTTTCAACGCTCGCTTTCGCTTTCTCACCGGCAATTACCCCTCATCTAGGTACCAACGACATTCCTTCGTTAATGTCAACTTTCAGTACCATTATTTCTCGGCACTCATTTCTGATGTCAGTTCGGACAAAGACATCAATAATTACTTGGCTGCATGGATTTCGAATTTGGTCTTCTCGGATTGGGGCTTTTTATCGGAGAACGAAATCGGCATGTGAATCGTGATTTGGGACGGTTTCGGACAAGGTGTTTTCGGACAGCATGACAAAGGCGTTAAGGTAGATTGCGCACACCAGGGACATGGGGCACGCTACAGGCATCGGGAAATAGGAAGCCACTTGGAAAGGGAAATGGAAAGGGGTATATCTGGCATTAGGTCGCTTGGTCACGGGTACGTTACTGGGAAAGTCAGGTAGACAATGGGATGACCGAGATTTCGTTTCGGGGGCCGTCAATCCCCTCATCAGTTTAACATCTTGACGTTATGACACTGACTCCGGTGACTTAATCGCAAGCCTGCCAACGAACGTATCCGAGATGTGACATGACAACTGGTAAGCACTGTCAGGGCTACTAGGTGACGAATAGGACCAGCAGAGTCAAACCCAAACACCGAAAGCAACACTTGATTACTTGTTGTGCCATCAAAAAGTATATCCCGTACTTTCCTTTACACTAGAGTAGGTAAGTATTTCGTAACCACATGCCTTACATCTCCCCTCAACCACAACGAAGATCACCGACTGCTCATCTCCCGATCACACAGGTCTCTGGTCTAATGGAAGAACGTTGTGTGCGCCCGAGGCTGCTCACTTGGGACTTGTTCGGACTCATACTATGACTATGAGTTAGCTACCTATTTCCAAAGAAAGAAAGAGGGAAGCGATGAACGGGGAAAAGAACATACCTCCAAGAACCCCGTCGCAGTGATCAACAACATAAACGCCTCCGCCAGCTCCTCAATCCTCTCCTCTAGCGCCTGCTGCGCAAGAATCTCGTCCCTCCTCGTCATCGTTGCTGTTGATCCGCCATTGATACTGCTGGCGAGGACGTTGCCCACCATGCCGTCCACGATGCCGCCCCCGATACCTGCGCTCTTTTTCAGCACGTGCACAACTAGCCCGCGATGCTGAGCCAGGAACTTCCGACCCTGCACGATGTTGTGGGCACCGCGCGCCGTCACCGCCGCGCCGACGACGCGTGCCAGGGTGACGAGCAGGGCATAGTGCCGCTCCAGGGCAACCACGCGGGGCACACCGCTCTCCGAGTCGACCTCGACGAGCTCGGGGTCGGCGGCGAAGACACCTGACTGCTCGAGAGCGCGGAAGAGATTCGCCTGGAGGACGTACTTGGCTCCCTGGCGTGTCTGGCACAGCTGCAAGAGGAGAGCCAGCTTGGCGGAGGTGTATTGCTGTGAGGGGGAGGCTGGGATTGGTAATGAGGGGGAGGCGTTGGTGGAGAGAGACGGGTCGAAAGTGCTGCTTGGAGCGAGCCACTCGTTGAGGATCTCCTTGAGCGAGTCGACCAGCACGCCAATAAAATTGAGGCGGTTGAGCGCGTCAATGATGGGGCAGTCGACATCGGCTGGGGAGACCCCAGCAGCAGAGAAGGCACGAGAAGTGTGTACCAGCGCACTGAGCAGGATCATAGCGGCCGTCTGGCAGGCTGTGTCGCTGCCGTAGGCGTCGTCGCAAATGACGTTGAGCAAGCGGTCACCGTGTAAGGTGATCGCCTTAAGGGTTCGAGCGCGCGCATTGGTAACATTGCGGGTCGGGCCGATGGTGCTGCTGGTAGGGGTTGCAGCGGCGGTGGCGTCGTTGTCCACGACGGCGGTCAGATAACGGTAGCAGATACTGTAGTAGAGGGACCGAAGCTCAGGAGTGCCCGAACACTGACTGATAGCGCTCAAGCAGAGCTGGAACAGCTGGAACAGTTTGTCCCCGATGAGGTTTCCAACGGTGAACTGCTCTCTGTCCAAACCTGCGTCGCTGTCTTTGGAGAAGTCAAGCTTCCAGAGTAGCACCTTGGCAACCCGGGCCAGCTCGAAGGCTTCGTCCGATTTCAGGGAGCTGAAGGCCTCCAGCGTTGGTAGGATGGCTTGGAGTGCTTGCAGCAAGAACGCCATTTTAGGCGTGCCCTTGAAATCGTTTGACTCGACCATCACGAGCAGCAAATTAGCCCAGGCTTGGAGCAAGTTCAGTCTTGCTGTCAAAAGCAGATTGGCACGGTTGCGGACAGTGAGCCACTCGATAAGCACTTTTTCTTCAAGCTCAACTGTTTCGAGGAGCTCTGGGGTGGCCAGCTGCGAGTGTTCATGCTCTTTGCGCTTTAGCGCGAGAATCTCCTGCGCCTTGCGGATGTCATAGTGCACTCCAGCATACTTGTGCTCCAGGATGCATGGCCCCAGATCAAGGTCCTTCAGGTAAGTGAAGTGTGGAGGAGGAACTTCGTCCCACTTGTAGTCGGTGTTGATAAAATCAAAGAAGTCGAAGATGCTGGGGATGGTAAGCGGCGCCTCCTCGTCAACAAAAATCTGACCGTTCAGGGCGTCGAAGATTTGCCGCTTGATGGACGGTATCCGGTTCTGTGAGACGCTGCACAGCTCCTTGCCGATGTACTCAAAGATCGCCGCTCGTGAGGCAAGATAGTCGATGTAGGCCAGAGAAGCATCAGAGAGCAGGAACTCGCAACCTGTGACCAGCTGGCCATCCCAGGGCAGCTGAGGCTGGATCTGAACTTCCCTCAAAAGCATGTGGAAGAGGAAGTTAGTCGCCCGTAGCTCGTCCATGACCAGCGTCGCCGATAGCGGTGACTTCCACAGAAGCTGCAGAATACGCAGGACCCGGTACTTAAGTGTAACCAGATACCCGCGCATGCCCTGCTCTTCCTCGAACACCGTAAGCGTGATCAAGACATTCAGAAGGCTATGGAATAATGACTTCTGCATGTCAAAGGGGCCCTTGGGCTCGATGCCAAGCTTGCTAAGCTCGCAGTGGAAGCCTAACAGCTGGTGAGCAATTGTTGGCTGGTCGGGAGTGGCTCGTAGACACGCATAGAGAAAGTCCAGGATGGCGAGCTTGACCCTGTAGTTCTCTCCTGACGCGGCAAGGGCCGGATCGAGAGTAGCCATGATACTTGCAGAAAGCGAGGCAGCGATAGTCTCTCCCTCGCCGTTCCTCTCGAGCTGGACAATGGCCTTGTTGCGATGGCCGAGGCGACCGGAGTCAGGACTCCAGGCGGAAATAATCCGGCTGGATGTTGAGATCTTCTCGAGCAGCTTCAAGCAGGCCAGCGTCAGCTCGGCGTGACCCAGGTTACAGTACTTACCCAGGTCAACCACCAAGGACAAGTGGCTGAGAATGCCGTCCTCGAAGGCGCTATAAGCTGCATTGGCGACTGGCTTTCGCCGCACACCTGCTTCTCCTTGATACCGGAGGACTTCCGGTCGCACTAGGTGCAGGTATGTCTCTTGAAGCTCAAGCGCTTTGATCATAACCTGGATGGCCCGGAGGATGGACACAACCAGCGGGGAATCAGGAGACGCGCTGCCTAAGCTGACAGGGTCTTGATGAATGGTGTTGATTAGGGACGTGATGACCTTCTCATTGAACAGCCATTCCATGACACGGCTGAAGGGATGAAGGCGCACATATGTGGCTAGGTTGGTCGCAGCCATAGCATCGTCAATGGAAATATTGCTCTCATGGCCCAGAATAATGAGGTCCTCGTTGAAGGTGACCAGGCAAACCATTCCAAAGTCCAAGCAGCTCAGGCGCAGAATCCGGAGCTGCGAAGGATCAGAGATGTCCTTGGTCCTGTTGGCAAACACATCGAAGACAAAGTCAACATACGGCTCGACACCCAGGGTTCGAATGCTTGTCCCCAACCACTCCGGGAACGGCACCGAATCGTTTAGGCCATTCAAGCCTTCTGGCGGCACCAACAGAGTTGTGAGAAGCTGGATAAAGGCATTTGACTGTTCAAAGCCGGTGCCAAACTCCCTAAACATCATTTCCATGCACTCCTGAGGACCGGGTGTCTGGCCGAGGAAGGATATCCTCTGGGGCGCCCCCTGAGCGCCGGGGAGGGAACTAAATGGATTGGTCATCCACGCCTCGACCCATCTCCACATCGCGTCTAGTTCTTCGTGCGTCTTTCGAATCATAAGAGCCTTAAGAACATAGAAGATGCAAGCGCGGAGCCGATGTGGGATTACTCCGACGGAGAGCTTGAGGATGGTGTCGACCAGGTTGAAGTCTTCATCCATGATCAATCGTTTGCGGGCGACTTCGCTTTCGGTAGCGAGCTTTGCAATGAGCCGTAGATAGCACTCCAGCATCAGAGCCGACTCGGGCTCGATCTCAGCAGGATCCGTGCCGGGCCGGCCGGGACGGTGCATAGAAGCCTGGGGTGGATTGGGCCTCTCGGAGCAGGCTTTCGTGGTGAAGTACTCCAGCTCCTTGAAAATCTGGCTCCATGTCAGAGACTGCGAGCGCTTCATCTTGCCGGACGCCTGGTGACCCTCGTCGAGAAGGAAGTTGTGAGCGGCGGTGGCGCACTCCTCATTGTCAGCTAGACACCGAAGCATCTCACAGAACGCGCTGACGAGTGGTGTCGACGCCCGCCTAGACGCCCATTGCAAGAATCCGGCAAGGTTGCTATCCGGGTCTTCCCAAAAAGACATGGCCGCGTCTGGTCTACCTTCATAGGCATAGGAAATGATGATCAAGAAGCGCTCCAGGTCCATGTCTTGCTCGTGGTTCGGCCTCAGCTGTCGTTGCTCGTCTTCTTCTGTCCTTAGCTTTCGAAGGACATCAGGTAGGTTCGAGATGGTCGCATCAATGAAGCCTTCCAAGTGCACCATCAAGCTATGCTGCAGGAAGTGGCTGAAAGGGAAAGGTTCAGAGGGCAGAGATGGAATCTTGCGCTGCAACCACTGACGCGCCCCCAGCTGCGATGGATCCTGCCATTCCTGAGCCTTGCAGTCAGCGGCTACGGACAAGATGAAATCAAAAGCCCCCTCCTTTAGCGCGTCCAGGAACTGCTTCGTCCTCTGTTCATCCTCCTCATCAAGGTTGATGCCCCGGAGGTCCTGAATCGTGTCGTCCAGATAGAAGCCGTTGTGCTCGGCTATCCACCAAGCGCGGACAGCAGCCCCGAGAACCGGCAGAGCCCAAGAGTCTTCATCGCCCCCCCTGCAGATAAAATCATTCAACCTGCGCGCTTGCTGGAGGTCACCCATCCCCTCGGGCGAGCCGAACTCGGTGATGTACGCGGCTAGAACTGGGATCAGATGAATCAGGAAATGGTCGTACTTATCCCATTTCCTAAGAATTTTGATGAAATCTTGGAAGTTGGCGACCGTGGCATGGTGTCTCTGGACAGCCGCGTGCAAGATGGCAGCCAAGCACTCGTGCTGCTCGACAAGGCTTAGCCGCGAGAAGTCGAGTGTTTCCTGGTCCAAGGGCCTGACGAGGCTGGCTTGTTGCAGCATGTTCCGGGCGTTGGCCTTGTCGGCCATGCTCTGAAGCATGGAGCGTACACTCTTCATCGCCTCCATGCATCGTGGAATGAACTTCTTGACCTGAGTGGGCTGATTCTCTCTGTTCCTTTCCCAGGGAGGAGGGATCCCAAAGATCTTGTCCTCAGCTGCGGCACCGAACGACTCCTGCAATCCCGCGTCGATGTCTTCGTCTGCTGCTATCTCGAGTATTAAGCGCATGCAATCAAGGAGGTACTTCCGTTCTTGATGGAAACGAATCACGCCGCATTCCCACAGCGGTCGGCTCTGGGTCTCGACATCTCCCTCTGCATCACAGTCGATGAGAATCCGCGCAGACTCCTTTTCATTGAGGTCAAGTTCATCGGCGAGTTTTAGGCAGTCATTTACGAAGTCGTCGTTCAGGGAGTACTCTTCCTCCCCGATCTTGAGCTTCTTGGGTTCTTTGCAGAAAGAGCGAGTATTAGCAACCTCATTCCTGCGTCCATTGATAGTCGGATCCTGGAAGAAATGGCCTCTCTTACCCTTTCCCAACGCCTCCCTAACCTTGGTATCTCGCGCAGGTTTTGCTATCAGCGCTTTGAAGGCATCGGTCTGCTCCTCTAGGAGGGTTTCCAGCACCTGCAAGCCCTCAAAACGGTGTTGGCGGACGGCGACCAGCTCCGCATGAAGAGCCTGGAGCGCCTCCAGCTTGCGCAGGTCGGTCATTGTTTGCGAGCCGGAAAAGCGCTTCAGCGCATTCTTTGGAAAGACGCGGCCGTGGGATTGATGGCCTCAGCGTCAGCTTCGCAAGCTGGCGGCCCCGGCAGGGCTGTTGATGAAAGGGCTTGGACTGAAGTCTGAGCTGACCTAACGATCGCGACTCTGAATGACTCCGTGTGCTGGTCGCGCCCTATGGTTCTGTCGCTGGCTGGAAGAGTATCTCGCGATCGCGATGGCAGCCGTCCCGCGCTTGTCCGTTGCTGTGTTCGAAGTTGCTGCCAATTGGCGCCAGAAGCCGTTGCCATCAACAAAAGAATTGGGCGGTGAAGCGTTCTGCCGTTTTTCGCGGTACGTACCAGGAACAAGACTCTCCCGAGCTGGGCTGTCAGCAGGGGTGTGTCATTGCATGTGGCCCGTGCTTTGTCTGCTGATGGTCATAGCTCTGCTGGAGCCTGGCGCCCCAGCAGGCCAAAAGCCTCTGTGGCCTGCAGCCCCTGCCAGAGCAGGAACTGCTTGTCGGCCAGGAGGGTGCGCGCGCTACTGTGGTTGAGGTTTACGGGCATCCCGCGCAGCCACCTATCCGCAGTTCAACTCGACGAGCCCAATTGATATTGGCCTTTGTCCAGGAGCTGCAATAGTCTCGCATTGGTTGCCTGGCTGTCAGTTCCATGCCTGAACGGATAAGCAGACAGGATCTCCAGCTGCTTCCTCGTCAGATGAAGCTTGTGTGAATGAGACTCTTCTCTCTGAGATCCTTCCTCTTCCTCTATTTTGCCCATGTCTTCGACTCCTGGCATTCGAGATATGCAGACGCGGGCTTTCATTGATGTTCAGACCTCATGCCACGCCTAGTGTACACGCTTCTTCATATCAAGTGTTCTCATCAATTCGTGGTAGTGGTTTTCACTGCTTTCACTGAGCATTATCTCGGATCTCAACCACATTGCCGCGGTTTTTGTTTGTTTACTTCAACCCATCTTGCTCGCAAACAAGACCGCATCATTTCTACCCCATACCCCCAAGTACAACTGTCACATATACTGCCACTATCGTCATAGGGCGTTCCCAATTGACGGTTTGTATACCCTGAACCGAAGATGCCGCGGGCCAAGAGTTACACTGGCGGCACGATCAATATCAAGGAGATCGAGTGTGAGTCTCATGCCCCGCGCTGACTGCCTCTTATACGAGGCACCATGAGCAATGATCTCTGACAAATCCCAAAGCCCATTTGGTTGGCGGTTCAGCTACTGCCCGCAAAGATGCGGTTGAGGGTAAGCATTCCCCTCTTGTCGTGCCCATGTATTTTGGACCACTCGCTAACCAAGACACTTGTACAGCTCTGATAGCATACTTTGACGGTTCGCGGACTCAGTCTCAGTATGTCTCCTTTCAAGCTCTCTTCTTTCCGGGAGAAGATTGCTAACACTCCTTAGGGCTACCTTTGATGACAAGGCCTATCATAGACTTTTTGGAGCCCTATTTCGTTGCACGCTCATCGAGAAAGAGGCCTACTTCAATTCGAAAAAGTCAGTCAAAGTAACAGCCGCAGCTGCTGCGAGGTTGGAGCGTTGCCCCGAAGCCTTGCGGCTCGCCGTCCGTCATGGCGTCACTACAATCCGCCGTAAGACGGCCAGAGCCATCATTGACCACATCGTCCAGGTCCTCCCGGGGCCTGATGGTGGCTATGTGATGCCCCTTCTTGCTGGCTACGTGAAGGTGCTCTACGAGTTCCTTGACAACCCAGCAAGTGCGGAAAATATTGCTGCGTTATCGGGAGAGGCCTGGGAAGTATGTGTCGATTTTTGCATCGATGTTCTTTCCCGGTACCTCGAGCTCGGTGACAGAGAGAGCGGTTCTTTGTCCCGCGCATCACCTGCCCCAGGGGCAACAGCGCGGTCTGGGTCCGTTGCCGGAACCCAAGGATCTGGAGAGCAAATTGGCACTCATGTCGCAGTGGACGTCCTCTCCTGCCTTTACATGTTGTGCATGGCCCATAACGCACCAATCCAAAAGAAAGCAGATCGACTGCCGCATGTGGTGATACAGCTTCTTCAACTCCGACAAATGAAGATTGGCGAGCTACAGAAGATGGCATTTGCCACCTTCAATATCATCTTCCAACGTATGCAAGCCGAAGATGTGGCTTTATGCAAGAACCTGGTGAAGCAGGTGGTGCCATTACTCTCACACTGGTGGCAGCCGCGAGCCCTTTCTCGAGATGCCATGCTCAACTCAATCCGCGACGAGATGCTTAAAACTCTTTACGGTACGCGTTTGTACGTTCAGGCATTGCTGAGGGAAGCCGCCGATGAGTCATTTCCTCAAGACGTTGAAGAGCTTCTGGACACTTTGTGGTGTGATTATTCCAGACGCGAGGAGCGCGCTCGCCTGCAGCTTGACGACGTCACTTTTACAAACATGCTCCTCCCAGAGGATCACCCCCGTACCGGTATATTCAGCCTGCGTCCCCATCACACAGCAGGCGAGCAAAATTGGGCACTTCTCGAGATCCTGGCCATTCTGGAGGCCGCGTACTCAACGCATGGACAGCAAGAACAAAGCCAGCAGAACCAACAACAACCAGAAACTGATCAGCCCCGTAAGAGACGCAAAATGGCTGGGAGCCAGAACCGTGTGCACCACAGGCTTCAATCTCTCGATCCTGCTGTTCGGTTATCTGCTTTGCAACTGATTCCCTTCGTTACCAGACATAAGAGGCCCTCTCGCGAAGATGTGGCTGAAACTCTTGAGGACTTATCCAAGCATGTTACCGCCAAACATGCAACAGTAGCTTCATGGGCCATGCTGGCGTGTTCCAGGTACGTGGTTAATAGTCTCATATCAACCTTCCTCTGTTAGAAACACAGCAGGTTGCTGATACAGCAAAGTCTTGCCATCTATGAGGTGTCGCGACACCCATCGTTGTCATCCTCCTGGAAACAGCTTTGGCAACTCGGCTTCCGGTCCCTATCCCTTCCCCCAATCAGCCGCGCTTCCTGCGTTCTCCTCAACTCGATATTGAAAGCCAACCTTATCCCCAGGCATGAGTTGGCGGACGATATCAACCAGATTGTCACTACCGCCGATATCAGTGGTCCAGCAATCCTGGTAGACGCGTCCTTGGGGTTGATGCTGAACCTGCTCCGCCTTCGAAATAACATGTTCCCAAATGCCAGCCAAGCCACCTCAAGTCACATCATTCGATGGGTATTTGTCAGATGGAGCCCTGGTATGTTATCGCTTCCCCCGGGTCTTCAATGAAACTATCTCTGACGGTAACAACAGCGGAGTTAACCTATGCTTCCTTACACGCAACCCACGCAACACCGTATGATTTGGCCAACCTCTTGCGAGCATGCTACGGGGTTTCCCCCCTGGCCATGACCGAGCCCCTTCGGCTCTTTGGTGGCCCTATAGCCTTGTACTGGAAAGAACAGGCAGAGATGGAGCCCTTCATCAGGTACCTGCTTCTACTGCATGAGGAGGAGCCAGAGACAACTGTTGCGCCTGCCCAGCAGGAAGAACAACCACCAGAGTCCAACTCTGCTACCGATGTGGCCGGTTCCAGTGCCTCTAGACGACTGGCGGTCGAGTTGTTCTACCCCAAAGTAGAAGAGCTTCAGGAATTGGCAGAGTCATGGCAAAAGCGTGGGGCCGAGGGTGCAACCCCGGTTTCTACAGAGCGGCTGCGTAGCATGGCACTCGCCTGTCTCACAGGAGCTCTGCTCCTTCCAGACCTTGTGAACATCAACTCATCCCTGTCGCGAGACCTTGAATCTGCAGTATTCAGCGTCGTCGATGCTACTCTCAAAGTCATCCTCAACTCTCCCCCGAGCGAAAACCTCTTTGGCATGCTCCTGGCCTTATCAGCACCCTATATTCCTCATCTGATCGAATCTGAGCTGATCGCCTTGAAGCGTGAGCGCCCTCATTTGCTCAAGTTCTTCGGCAAGCTCTCTGCAGCCTTGTACGAGCGGTCACGTCGAGAATCTTCTCTCCGTGACAATCAAGTCATCGACATCGATCCCGATTTCGAGCCTCAAACGAGCCAAAAGAACACAGCATCCAAGGTAAAAACCTTGCCGAGAAGGGACATTCTCCTAAGTTATACCCCGGAAGCCTTTTATCTGGAGACCAGCCTGAGAATTCATTTCCTGGACATCATCCGCTTAGATGATCGCGAAATCGGCCGCATCCCTGAGTCAATCATCAGCCAACTAGCAGGTCTCCCAAGCGAGCAGTTCTTGTGCTGCCGAGAGTTCATTAGGGAGATCTTCACCTCGGATGCGATCGTCTCTCTCGGGGGTGCCACGACAATTCTGGAAACGGCAGGGTACATCGTCAGCCGATATGAATATGCATGCTGTGAGGTGGCGTTGTGCAATTGCATAGACATCATGGACAGCCTTATCAGTTTGTGGACGGACGATCATCTCGACATTGCAGAGATGGCCGGTGATCTTTACCACTATCTGATCAAGCAGTCCTTGCCAAATAATTCCATGTCGGCGACTGCACAGATCCGGCTCGCGAGTCTGCTGTTGCATTTGCTCGAGGTTAAGTCGACGTATGCTTCCAACCTCGGCCTGCCTTCTTCCAGATCCACCCTCCTCAAGATCCTCCAAGATGGACCGATGAAACTCAAACACTATATCGGTCTCAAAATCCCCAAGCTGTTTGGGCTGTATGTCCTGAAGATGCACGACGATATTTTCGTTGACGTCCTTGAACATCTCCCTTCTGATCCCGACGTTGTTGAAGGGCTGGCATTTCGGCTGTTTGTCCTCGCTGAGCTTGCGTGTCGCTGGCCAACGCTCCTTCGTCGGAGTATCTACCACACTTTCGAGATTCCGGGAAAGATCACTAAGATCTCACAGTCGCAAAGCTGCGTCACGCACTCTGCTTTATATGCAGCCAGCTGTATCCAACGGATCGCTCAAACTTTGAAACTCAGCGGCCCTCAGGAGCTGTTCAAGTTGTTTGCTCCTCAGCTGTTGTACACATGGTTGGACAACGACTCCATCCATGATATCGCCTATGAGATCTTTGGCTTTTCCAGCTTGCTTGACCTGCTTCGAGAGGCGCAAACTGAAGCGGCAGCCATCATGATGATGCGCGGCCAGGAACAGGAGGTCTGTCAGCTTGCGCAATCCCTGGGCCTAACCCCTGAAAAGCTGGTGCAGCAAAGCTTCACCAAAGTCATTGCGTACAGCATTGCACACGACATCAGCATTGCGGGTGGTCCAGACTACGTAACAGGAGAGAGTCGCGTGAGGAAAATTCTTGGGAAGGAAGAGTTCCTTGCAAACATTCACCTGAACTTTGCTGATATTATCTCCACATTCTTCGACATCTTCGATCAAGAGGATCCCATCGAGAAGGCATTCAGGCGAGATGAAAGGTTCGCCTATGCAGCGGAGACCCTGGAGGAGATCAAGAAGCTGGGTCACCTCCCGACTGCACTCCCTCCCAATCAGCAGCCCATGTTCAGAGCGA
Organism: Thermochaetoides dissita; assembly: GCA_011800035.1. Classification (NCBI taxonomy): domain Eukaryota; kingdom Fungi; phylum Ascomycota; class Sordariomycetes; order Sordariales; family Chaetomiaceae; genus Thermochaetoides; species Thermochaetoides dissita. The sequence continues at coordinate 7,933 of JAAFKN010000020.1, read as the reverse complement.
AGTATCTTCCCAGGGAAATCATTCACTTGTGCAGCCGAACCCAGTATGAACCTGAAACTATCTGGACCCCGGCGTTGGTGGTGTTCGTGGCCCGCAAACTTCTGAAGACCATTCACCCAGCACTTGGTCCGCTCCATGCCTGCTCTGTCTTGCGCAAGATTCGCGTTCTAATCTGCCTCGCTGGCGACCATGCGATATCCGGATACCCGCTCGAGATGTTGCTCCACTCACTCCGGGTGTTCGTGGTCGACCCCGAATGCGCTGACGATGCTTTGGGCATCACTCAATATCTGATCAAGAGGGGTGACGAGTATTTAAAGAGAACTCCGTCGTTCCTGGCAGGATACGCCTTGTCGAGTTTGGCCGATCTGCGTGTGTTCCTCGAATCAAGCCAGTCCAGCACCACGCAAGAGAGCCAGTTCAAGGCCACCAAGAGCAAAGCCCAGGAATTCCACGCCTGGTTTTCCAAGTACCTTGCCGCCTACGACTCCCCTGAATTCAAAGACGAGGAACAAAAGCAGGCATTCAAGTCTATTACCGAGAACGCTGCCCATATCCGTGCATCGGGTAATGCTGAGAAGGGAACGCACGAGAGCAATCTCCTGCTGGGGATCCTCAAAGATTGGGGTCGCGAGAACCAACTCTTAAACGAGCCAGCACGAGATGTTGCCCTCTCTATGTTGTGTGGGGTCTTTAAAGTCCCCCCTTCCAGCCGACTGGATGTTATCGAAACAGACGAGGACGCGATAAGTAACGGCGCCGTGGTATGGAAGAGTTGCTCTTCGCAGAGACTGAGCGGAGAATACCTCGCATGGGCGGGCCGGGTCCTGGGCCGTTCTTTTGCCGCCTCCGGTGAAGTCCCCGAAGATTTGCTGCGCGAATCCCAGCTTCAGGAGTACCAGAGGCTGTCTCAGGGTGTGGGGAGCTCGGAGGAAGGATTGCTCAACCTCATCAAGGCCCTCACCATTAGTGGCGATTGCTTCACAGCCGGCTTGGCCGAGGCCGCGCTTCGCACCATCGTTTCCGATGCTATCAGCGACAATGATCATGACTTGCTTAACGCTTGTCAGGAGAGCCTCCCCGAGCCGCTGCTAATTGCGTCAAACTGGGATCCCTACCGCACACCTCAGTCTGATCAGTTCAAGGTCGACCCCCCTGCTGATACGGAAGTGTTTTCAGCAAGAGCTCTGGAGAATCCAAATTGGTCACAGCATCTGGCTATCCGTTTGGCCCTTTCTGCTCCCAAGATTGTCACCCTCAGGGTGCTTCCTCCGATCCTTTCCAAAGTCAAGGGCTTCGCAGAGCGGGCTTTCCCATTCGTTGTCCACTTGGTGCTGGCGTACCAGCTGGACAAGCAACAATCGGCAAAGAGAGAGCTCTCTGAGTCACTCCAAGAGTGGTTGAACTTCCCCTCAGAGTCAGCCAAGGAGAACTTGAAGCTGCTGATCAACACTATCCTGTACTTACGAACTCAGCCACTCCCGGGAGAATCCTCGATCGCCGACCGAGCCCATTGGTTGGATGTGAACATGGCCAATGCTGCAGCCGCAGCGACCCGGTGTGGCATGTATAAGGTCGCCCTCTTGTTCGCGGAACTTGCAGCCGAATCAACTCGCGGGTCCCGGCGCTCATCTGCTGTTAGGGAGACTGATGACTCGAGCGACATCTTGCTGGAGATTTTCGAGAACATCGACGACCCAGATGCTTACTACGGCCTTAACCAAGATGCCTCCCTTTCCACGGTCCTAGCTCGACTGGAGTATGAAAATGACGGAGCGAAGAGTTTGGCTTTCCGAGGTGCACAGTACGACAGCCATCTACGCGGCAGAGACTTGCAGTCTAGGCAAGACTGCAATGCTCTTATTAAGGCCTTGAGCAGTCTCGGCCTTGCTGGCTTGTCTAACTCCCTTCTTCAGTCGCAACAGAGCATAGACGGATCGTCCGACTCTCTCGATGCCACCTTCACGACGGCGCGGAAACTCGAGATCTGGAATCTTCCTGCTCCCGTGAACAGCGACAACTGGGCTGTTACTGTCTACAAGGCATATCAAAGTATGCATCAGGCCCAAGACCTCGAAACTGTCAGGAGCATGGTCCATGATGGCCTGAAGAACACCGTCCGGCATTTGAGCCGTGGCAGCTTCAACACATCTATTTTGCGCCAGCAGCTCGGTGCATTGGCTGTACTCACGGAGCTTGATGATATCTTGAATGTTCGTGATCAGTCGGAGCTTCAGGGCACCCTTGCGACCTTCGAGCAGAGGTCGAAGTGGATGATGAGCGGGCGATATCCCGATGTGAGCCAGATACTCTCGTGCAGAGAGACCACCTTGAGCATGTGGAGCCAACACCACAACTTGAGGGCCGCGGGCCTGACACCAGCGGACGCCCGCTTGGTCCAAATTCGTGGTATGCTGCTGTCATCAGATATTTTCCGCTTCCATCGTGCACACCAAGAGACCTTGAACCTGTCTACGGCTCTTACTGATCTGATTCCTTCGTGTGAATCCTTGGGTCTCAGTGTTGATGCTGCCATCAAGATGGAGGCGGCAAACGCCTTATGGGACCACGGAGAGATGATCTCATCGATCAGAATGCTTCAAAACATCGACAAGGATTCGTCCCTGAGGAAGCAAAGCGTCCCCCTGAGCCGCTCCGATCTTTTGTCCAAGATTGGCTACCAGGTCTCTGTCGCGCGGCTGGAGAGTCCTGATGCCATTCAAAAGAAGTATCTCGAGCCTGCACTTAAGGAACTGAAGGGTAAAATTGAGGGCAAGGAGGCTGGTCAAGTCTTCCATCAGTTTGCTGTGTTCTGTGACGAGCAGCTGCAGAATCCCGACAGCTTAGAGGATCTTGCACGGCTGCAGAACCTCAAAAAGGGCAAAGATGAGGAGGTTGCCCAGCTCAAGGCTCTGATTGCAAGCGCAAAGGATTCTCAGTTGAGGAGTCGATATCAGAGCCATCTAGCCAAGGCCAAGCAATGGCAAGAACTCGACCAACAGGAGCTCCGGCGAGTCGAACAAACGCGGTCCGAGTTCCTCAGACTCTGCATAGAGAATTATCTTCTCTCTCTGGCAGCGTCTGACGAGCACGATAACGATGCCCTGCGCTTCATGGCTCTGTGGCTGGAGAAATCAGAGGAAGAAGTTGCGAATGAAGCTGTCAAGAAATGGATCCATAAGGTTCCGACTCGCAAGTTCGCGCTTCTGATGAACCAGCTCTCGTCACGTCTTCAAGACCATAATACTCTGTTCCAGAAACTGCTGATTGATCTTGTCTATCGCATCTGCGTCGATCATCCGTACCATGGCATGTACCACATTTGGACCGGAGCGAGGACCCGAGTCAACAAGGATGATGAGGTGGCAGTCTCTCGCCAGAGAGCGACAGATAAGATTGCTAAGGCGCTCTCCAAGAACAATAAAGTCTCATCCATCTGGCCGGCAATCGATCAGACTAGCAGGGTCTACCACGCCCTTGCCATGGACCGCGATCCGACTCGCTATAAGTCTGGACAGAAAGTTCCAATCAAAAACTCCCCTGTTGGGCAGAACTTCCTCAGCACCATGTCCAACAATCCGATCCCGCCGCCGACACTGCAGATCGAGGTATCTGCCAATCTGGACTACTCGCACGTGCCAATGATTCATAAGTTTGTTCCCGAGATGGCAATTGCGTCGGGTGTTAGCGCACCCAAAATTCTCACGGCGATCGGAACAGATGGCCAAAAGTACAAGCAGCTTGTCAAGGGTGGCAACGACGACCTGCGCCAGGATGCTATCATGGAACAAGTCTTTGCTGCTGTGTCTGAACTTCTGAAGCTTCACCGAGAAACAAGGCAGAGGAACCTTGGCATCAGGACGTACAAGGTGTTGCCCTTAACCTCCTCGTCCGGCCTGATCGAGTTCGTCTCCAACACAATTCCTCTCCACGAGTACTTGATGCCCGCCCACGAGCGGTACTACCCCAAAGACCTCAAGGGTTCCCAATGCCGTAAAGAAATCGCAAATGCCCAGACCAAAAACACAGAAACCCGCATCGCCGTCTACCGCAAGGTCACCGAACGCTTCCATCCGGTCATGCGCTACTTCTTCATGGAGTACTTCCCTGACCCGGATGAATGGTTCCACAAGCGCACGAACTACACTCGCACAACTGCCGCCATCTCCATGCTGGGCCACGTGCTCGGGCTCGGCGACCGGCACGGGCACAACATTCTCCTGGACCACAAGACTGGTGAGGTCGTCCACATCGACCTGGGTGTGGCCTTCGAGATGGGCCGCGTGCTGCCCGTACCAGAGCTAGTACCGTTCCGTTTGACCCGCGACATCGTCGACGGCATGGGCATTACCAAGACCGAGGGCGTCTTCCGGCGGTGTTGTGAATTCACGCTGGATGCGCTGCGCGAGGAGGCCGCGTCGATCCAGACCATTCTGGACAGCTTGAGGCATGACACACTGTATCAATGGTCCATCTCGCCAGTGCGCATGGCCAAGTTGCAGAATGCACGCGAAGTAGGAGGGGAAGATGGCGGTGTCGGAGGGGGTGAAGATGGTGAAGGCGGGGGTGTGCCGAAAGAGAAGAAGCAGAGGCCGGCGAACGAGCCGAGCGAGGCAGACAGAGCGATTGAAGTGGTCAAGAAGAAGCTGTCCAAGACGCTGAGCGTCATGGCGACGGTCAACGACTTGATCAATCAGGCAACCAGTGTGTCGAACCTGGCGGTGCTGTATTCAGGTATGTGGATAGCTTGTCGCTTGCGTAACAGACAAAGGATGCTAACCTCAGTCTCTACACAGGATGGGCTGCTTATGCTTGAGAGCTATTGTGAGATAGACACTCGAAGCATTGTTGTAGAATTCTAATGGTCAGCCGTGCGCGGTTGCGTTCGTCTGTGTTGATAGACACCCGGTAATCCGAACACTGCGTCATCAGAAAGGCATCAAGATCACCAAAATCAACAGTACATTGATTTCCGCCATATGCTAACCCCGCGTAACGTCCACGTCCATCCTCACAACGAGTACTCCTTTTATCATAAAGATAGGGGACCAAGTGAAGGCGTTTTATTCATACAATATCCAAACCGAATCAGCCCCCTTTCCTGACCTCGTGTATGTACACATGTTGAATACCCAGAGTACGCCGGTCGCTCTGCTCTTCCCCCAAACCTATTATCCGATAAGCTTTATATCGAAGTCAAACCAATAAAGGGGGCGGAAGTAGGCACGACATCATCCATCGAACCAGCCCATCCGCAAATATATTCACGGTTTGCAGAGTTGACGGACGATTCGCTCCGAAAAAAAACTTGCCACAAGGAATACCGAAAACCAGTCCTGCACCGTTATTGATGAACCAGACCCTCCACGAAGCTGCAAAGGTTGTCGACTTCTCCAGTCAACTGAACCGCAAGGCTTACCCAAACCGCGCCTAAACCCCACAATCGTACCTCGCTGTTCTTATGCAGAGGCATTCCCTGAGGCACTCTACCCGCCAGCCTGCTGCTTCGCCAACCGGGCCGCAACCTTCTCCCTGTGACCCTTCCAGGTCAAGTGTACCTCAAAGTTCTGAACTGTCGTGTCAGGGCCCGCAGTATACGATTTGCCGGGGCAGTCGCGGCAGCGAATGCGAGGAAGCCAATAGAACTGGACGTTAGGCGGGATGGGCTCGTCGGGCCAACCCTTGAGCGGCAGCTGCAAGGCGGTATTGGTCTCGGTGTCGATGGCGCAGTAGCGCATGATGGCCTCGAAGGAGTCATTCGGGTAGGACTTGGAGAGCTCGCTGAGCGCGTTAACTAGCCATTCTGGGGGTGGGGGCTGTTTTTATTCCATGAAGGGGGGAATATGTTAGTGTTTACTGCTCTGACATTTCTAATAGATTTGTACTGGAGGAGGTTTGAGGGTTTTAAGTGATAGGGGACAAGGGGATGAAGGGCATGGGAAGTGTACCGGTGGTTGATTGGGGGCGTTGCCATTGGGGCCAGAAGGTGGCGGAGCAGGAACGCGGCCTATCTGGTTCTGGAGATTCGAGAAGGAGTTCGGCTTGGACTGGTTCTGGTGCTGCTGCTGCTGCTGCTGCTGCTGCTGCTGCTGCTGCTGCTGTTGTTGTTGTTGTTGTTGTTGTTGTTGTTGTTGGCTGGATGTGGATGGTGTTGACGGAGGGCCCATAGGGCCTGGTGTTGCCGTTCTCGGGGCTCGTTGGTGAGCAGGAGTCGGCGTAGCAGACGAAGAGTTGATTGGCCTCATCCTGAGATCGCGCATAAGCTTCCGAAGCTTTGATGGACTGACCTTCAAGGTCACGATATGCTGTAACGGCTCTTCTGTCTGTTCGCGAGTAGCTTCGCGGCCAAGACGGCGCGATGTCCTAGTTTCGTGGTGATGAATGACCGCCTCTGGAGTCTCAGAGCGACCCAGATTAGCCATGCGCTGAGCGGCAGTAGCAGCAGCACCGCGAAGGCCTCTGGTCCTCGTGCCTGCCAGCATGGGCGGAGAGTCGGAAGCAGAGTCGTCGTCGTCCTCGGAATCCGAGATATCTCCATCGCGAGCCGTCCTCTTTCCTCTGCCAGTGATACCACTGCTGCCTATTGTGCGTTTAAACAGGCGACTCTCTTCGATGGTCAAGGCAGCGCCTGGCAGAACCGAGGATACGATAGATGTCCGAATAGTTCTTTGTCTCTCCTTCAGATCCGGCAACGAAGGACCGCCACGACGGTTAATTGACCGCTTCTGTCTCCTCTGTTCGCGGGAGAACATGGTTTCAGTTCTCTCCAGCTCGGCTTCTGTGTTCTCGTACAGATACGGAGCATAGTCTTTGGCCTGTTGCTGAGGTCTGAAAACAGAGGGCAGGGGCGACGGCAGGAAGGCGGCGACGAGATCGGGATCTTCGATGGGGCGACCGTCGAAGGGATGGCCGACGCTGTAGAGACTGCGTGTGAAAAGCTGGGCCTGTTCTCGAATGCAGTGGGCAATTGCGGTCGTGAACTCGCCAGAAAGGGAAAGATCACGGGTCATGGATGCGGCAAACTCCTCTGGAGAATTGAGGGGGTTGTTGATGTCCCATTCGAACTGATCGACAAGTGTGTGGGCGCCGATGGTAATGTTGAGCTTGATCAAAATGCGCATCTCGTCGTTCTTATAGGCGGAGTAGGGGAGCTCTGGGTCAAGAGCATCTTCCTCTGTGTAGCAAAAGGGATAAAAGTCGTTGAGCTGCTCGTGCATTTGCTGCACCACTTGGTCATAAACGGGCTTGTCCTGGCCCATGGGGTTGAGGCCCATATCCTCGACAAACTGCGAAGCGAAGTGCTCGACAGAAACCAGGCGCTCGTGCAGGTTGAAGGTAAATGTGTCGCGCAGTTTTATCCGATCCCAATCGACATCAATCCGGACAGGGACTAGCTCCTCGTGTTGCTCTGCCTGCTTCTTCATGTCCTTCTTGCTGAACTTCAATGGTGGCGTAAATCTCCGACCCGGACGCGGCTTCTGGGATGGGTAGATGATTTTGGTGGTAGAGCCGTTGTCAGTGAAGCCATTCCCATAGTTGCGATAGCCCTCGCCGTAGAGCCGGGATGGATGGTTGGCGTAGAACTCTTTGTAGGTGCGGTAGTCGCTGGCGCGGGCGAGCATGTCCTCGGTGTCCCTTTCGGCGCGCATCTGGGCTTCCTTCATGGCAGCAAAGTGAAGCCAATCGCGTGTCTGGAATCGCTCGACCAGCATCCTGTTAAAGGACTCCTTATCGCGAACCGGAGGAGCGGGAGGGGTGTCATGTTGCGGGATGGCGGGCTTGGAGGGCGCGCTGCCAGCAGCACCTGAGGGCGCGTTCGCTGCGGAGGAGGTCGACGTCGGCGCAGCAGTCGCGGGCGCAATCGAAGAGGATGTTGAGCCATCGACGTCGCCGCCAGCGGCCGACGCTGCCGACACCTGCGAAGCGGCCATGA
>JAAFKN010000019.1:0-34435 GCA_011800035.1 Thermochaetoides dissita | reverse complement strand
GACATCCTCCAGCAAATGAAAACGCTCGCCACGTCCGAGCCAGCCCGCGCCACCGAACTCCTCACCCAGGCTCCTCAGCTAAGCTACGCCGTATTCCAAGCCCTGTTGATCATGGGCCTGGTCTCCCCCGAAGCCATCAACTCCGTACTGGAACCGACCGCCGCCGGCGCAGCCGCCGCGTCAACCGCCGCGTCAACCATTCCCGGCGCTGCGGTACCCCCTCCGTACGGGTACCCCGGTGCCACAGGCACACAGGTAGGGGGTGCTCCGGCGGCTGTGCCGCCACCTGCTGCTGCTCAGCCTGCTGCCGGGGCTGCTGCTATCGCGCAGGATCCGGAGGCGCTGATGCGCGCGGTGTTGGAGCTGCCGCAGGAGACGATCGATCAGCTTCCTGAGGTGGAGAGGCAGCAGATCATGGCGCTGCGGGCGAGCTATGCTGCTCAGCTGAAGCGCTGAGCGAGGGGAGACGAGAATCTAGGAGTTCTGCTGTATCCCTTATGGCTAGAGCTCTGCAAAAAAAATGAAAAGAAGAGAAGCCTGCAGGGAGAGCAGAATGGCCTTCTTGGAGGGAGGGGATCACCAGCAGACACCAGCTCCCGTAATAGCTGCATACCTATTTTCTTGGGCCGGCTTTTACTAGTAATCAGCTGGCTACTTTTCTAGGTATATGGCTCTTTCTTAATCCAGGGAGTGCTTGGGGAGTTTTACGGCGTCCAGGGCTTGATAAAGAAAGGGAAACTGAGGTGTGGTATGGGCTCTCTTGGGCAGACAGAGAATCTGTGTTAAGATGAACATATGGTGCACTGTTACGGCCTTAATAACAGATCTTGTTTAAGGTCACTAAGGAAGGTTCATAAAACATCTCAAGATTCATGGGTATATGCTCTGAAAGTATTCGCTCTAAACAAGATGCTATGGGAGGATGACTTAAGTGATCCGAGACAGCTCATACCTAGCCCTCAGGTATCCAGAATTGTCTGATCACTAATGCTATATGGTTGAAGACATAACATACCTCCCCGCCGAACGCCGAACCATGTATACGATGTATGCCGTGCCACTCAAACCCTTATCCAAATCGGAACTGTAGAAGAAACGTCAGACCAGATGCCTCTCCCAGAACTTCATACCTCTTCTAACCCAAGAAACGTAAATAACCGCCGCCAAGTGAGTCCCTTTACACAATCTTGTATACCCTCTTCGCAATCAAGTAACATGCGAGTCCAAAGGCAAGCAGTCCGATCGTAATCACCGAGAACCAGCGGAGGTCACCCTCGGCGCCCTGGCCGGGCACCCATACGTTCATGCCCCACAGACCAGTAATAATGTTCATAGGCAGGACGATGGTACCGAGGACGGTGAGTTTGCCCAGCACATCGGCAGTCTGCTCCTGCCGTTCGTTCATACGTATGTTGATTTGCGCAAGGTAGTTGCCGTGGGAGCGAGCCAGGATCCTGTCCAACCGTCAGCAGCTTCGTCTTGTCAAGATGCAAAATAGGGCAGCACTCACTTCTCATAGTGACTCAAGTTCGATGTCATGGTCACAATATGATCCTGGATATCACCCAAGTAGAGGCCAATCTCCGACCGGGGCGCCACTTCCCAGCGCTCGTTACAGCGCTTAGCAAAGCCCTTGATCACATCTGCTTTGTTGCTCAGCAGGCGATAAAGCGACATGACCTTCTTGCGACAGTCGCCAACACGCCGCAGCATGTCGCGACCAGCTTCGGCCGAGTCACCACCGCTGCTCTCTTGAAACTTCTTATCCCGACCTGTTGGATCATCTGCAGAGTGCATTTGTAGGACGGCGTCGTCAATGTCATCAACTTCGTCTTCAATGGCTTGGATAAGGGGACCGAAAGCATCAGTAATGTCGTCGATGATGGCATACGAGATCCAGTCAGAGGAGAGCATCATATAATCGCGCAGCTGACGGATGCGACGACGCACGTTGGCTGGGTGTGGCGTAACGCTGAAGTGGAAGCTGAGCACGCCTTCGCGGAACACAACCACGTACATGTTGACCGGCTCCAGGAAGTTCTCGCTGGTCTGGTCCTGGTCGAAGGTGCGGTAATTGACAAAATAATAGTTCCGAAAGAGCTCGACCTTCTCGCGCTGCTCCTGCATCATGATATCCTCGGCTGTCAAGGGATGCAGACCAAATGCCTTAGAAAGGACCTTCATCTCGGCCTCCGTGGGGCAGAGCACGTCCAGCCACCAGACTGGTCGCTCACCAAACTTTGGGGGTTTGGGGGGCTTCTCCGGCTTGGGAGACTTGCCGGGTTCTGAGGACTTGACAGCCGAGATTGAACCTGCCCCATTCGACGGTGAATTCTTGTCACTGGTGCTGGACTGCTTCCTGGACCCAATGTCCTGGGGTGAGCTGGTCAGGGTCGGCTGCTTCACGGGGATGCTAGGCGCACCGATTTGTCCCTGAAGAACTTGTTGCAGATCGCTGTCAGGCTCCTCTTCCTCGCTCTCAGAGCTATCTGGCAAGATAGGGGGATCTGGCATGAACAGCTCCTTGAACGTGCCGCCAGGTTGGACAAGCTCCGATATCGTCTGGCTGTGAATCGTGCTCGGGAATTCCTCGTTGAAGTAGGTGAAGCGATAGGGGGCCTCTTCCTGGGCCTGGAACCAGCCTCGGTGGACAGGCCTCAGCCGACCATTGATCAGTTGAGGTTCTGTAATCTTCTTGACACGGCGCTCTTCGCTGCGGCCTTCCTTCTCCATGTGACTCCATTCCTCTAAAATCGCCAGATTTGGCCACTTGGTGCGCCGCCTGCGGGCCCTCCTGCGGAACGCTCCCGTTTCTTGAGGAGCAAGCTCGTCGTCGGCAACGTCTGATAAGCCTTCCTGCGGGAAGCACACGTCATTTTGGGCCTGTAAGGCGATAGACTTCCTCCTATCTTGGGGAGAAGGAGGATACGCCCCACGATCGCCGCTCTCATCCAGAGAATCTCTCCTGGGCGATCGCTGGTCCCCTTCAAGATCGTCACGGAGTAGCACATCGCCAAAGCTCATCTCGAGGCGGTCAGATGGACGCATGGTAGGAGACCCCGGGACTGAGGGGGGATAATTGACATTGTAGTTTGTGATCTGGACACGGCGGTGACTGCTCGCCTTGCTCGAGTTGCGCCGGCTGGCAGGCCCGCTCCTGCGCTGAGATGTGTCATTTGAGCCGTAGGCTGTGATGGTTTCGCTTCGTTGGAACGACGGATTGGAAAGGAGAGGTGCAGTCTCGTCATCTTCTCGGTCGCTGTGTTCGACAGTGCCGCTGGCCTTCGATCGAGTGGCAGGTTGCGGTGCCGGAAAGGAAGCGCTTGCCATCATGGATGGGCGTCGCGGACGTAGGAATGGCTGCTGGTCTCTGCAGAGGGATCACGTTAGCTTATTGGGCACACAGTGCTATCATTTGGCTGTGGGCTGAGCAGGAGACATCTCAGACGCACCGATGGTCCAGCAATGCCGCGCTTTCAAGGCTCGTGTTGCTCAGGTTATGATTTGGCCGGGAATAAAAGCGTGGGGGCACCTCGCTCAAGCCTTCTGAGTTGATGCTGTCTTGGCCCATATCAGGAAGAAGAGCAAACGACTTCCTCCTGGACTTCTTGTTCTTCTTCCCTCCGCGATGATGCTTGCGCGTGCGTGATGAGTGACTGGGGTGGGATGAGGTGTTTGGCGGGTTAGCGCGTGCAGGAGCGGATCCGCTCGGCGGCGGCATCTGGCCGGTTGGTCGGTCCATGGTCAAGTCGGCGACGGATGACCGATGTACTACTTAACGGGATCGGACATTCAGCTCGATCCGACAGGGCGGGCCTCTGGGGCCGGGGCTGCGCAGGGTGAGGCGCTAGGCTGGTGGGGGATCGGGGTGTGGGCAAGCAATAAAGCAGTGTGCTCAGGTGCCTGTGAGCCTGGAGTTCTGCCAGCCAGAGATAATGGCCCCAGCACCCGTAGCAGCAAACAGAGAGGCGGTCTTGAACCCGTAACGTGACGGATACAAGCGGCGAATGTCCAAGCGATGATGCGGCAGTTTGGTGCCGCCGGCGTTGAGAAAGGAGGATGATTGGGGCCACGTGGGATGCAAGCAATAGGAAAAGAGTATTCTGTATCTTAGCCAGCAAGGCGTTCGTGGAGCTCGAAAGTGTCGCGATAGCAAGGTCCTGTAAAGAGTACCTAGCTCTAAATATGGTAAAATGCTATAAGCAACCTCCTGGCAATTATGGGGGTTGCCAAACTTTCCAGGTGAACATGTCGAGTGAACGGAAGCTAAAGGTGAAGAATAAAGGTGAAGTTGGAGTAACAGCAAGAGATCAAGGATGGAAGTAGTCGATGCCAAGACCTGCTGTGGGTGAATGATGTCAGCCCAAAACGCATGCAGCTCACAGACCCTCGGGTTGAAGGACTGCTCAGCATTAACACTTGACGCCCTTCACATTCTGCGGTAATCTTTCACATAGCTACGTCCGGATTAGATGCTTCAGGCCCAATACCCGCAAACCCAGATTCACAGGTTTGCCTCCATCTCATCATGCCATTCGGATGGACTCCTCATCAACCCCATTGCATTTGTTTCGTCAATTGGTGAAAGTCCAAGCACGTGGCTGACAGGCTGTGACGGCCTACAGATCAGTGATCACAGGTAGGACGAAGCACTCAAGCTGTTCAACAAAAGTTCGGATTAAGAGAACAGGCTGCGGCCGTGTAGGTTATGCAGCTTGCATCATTTCGCACATCTGCTGCAGGTAAACTTCTTGGCTGAGCTGCATTTGACACATGTGCTGCTAGACATGCATTCCACCATTACCCAGTAGTGGCCCAAGAATGGATGCAACACTGGGGATTATAGCTACCTCAGGTAGGTAGCCAGACTGCCAGTCTGGCAGAAGAACAAACTCTTCTTAATATCACTCTTGAGCGAATGTCTGAATGTGAGGTGTAGAAACCAAATGCGGATGTCGTATTGAGTTTCTTTCATCACAAGCCCCTGTCGTCGCACAAGAAGTCTAGCTACGCCTGAAACTGTCCGGTGAGTCGAGGCGCAGGCAAAGAAAAGGAAAGTGGATAAAGATCGTGTAGGGTCCAACAACACCTACCTCTCGTCACCTCGTCGGGGGTAGGTGATACTATCTCCGTACCTGCCACAGCATTCTGTTCTGTGGTTCTCCCCTTCCATACTGAAGGTCTTATGTATCAACAATAGATGCCCCCAAGCCTCATACCCGACCCATCTATATGAAGCATTTCAGTTTGGTGTTTGCTTTGAAGCTTTGATTGAATCTTTGTTGAAGCACCCAAGCCACCATGGCCAACTTCCCCAAGCTCATCCCGGCCTTTACCATCTATGTAGGTCACTGCCTCAGCATGGGCTCAGATAGGGTGTCCACTCACATCTCTTAGGTTCCCATCGCGGACCCTGCGCCCATATCGCCTCACCTGACATTTGGCCGTATACTGCCCAATGCCAACGGTGCCATTCGCTCGCACCCTGACTACCCCATTAAAGTGGACGCAGCTTTGGAACATGGTGCCGACTTCATTCGAGCTTCTCCTCCGCCCACCTCTGCATCAAAAGAGGGAAACTCGAAAGCAAATGGACCGACCTATGTGACTCTCGATGTCCGGGCCCTGGCACGCAATGGGCCCACGGGGGAGTTGTTGTATCTTCGGTACACTGGCAAAGTGGACATGGGAGGTGCAGTTGGAGAGGTTTTAAGGGGAGAGCCAGATGCGGCAACTACAGGGTTTGGAGAGATCTGTGAGCTCGTCCCTCTTGCACCCGATGCCAAACACCGGGGTTCCTAACTTGAATGGCCAGTCACGCATGTGGAATTCGAATCGGGCAGCCCGGATCTTGCTGTATTGGCAAGGAAGGTATTCGTTGGTTCCGGCCAAATCATTTTGGAAAAGGGAAAGCCCCCTATGGTCGAGTACAAGGTCAGCGAGGTGGTTGCGTCGTGAGTTGTTTGTCTGGCAGGACACATTCCCTAGAGGGCGCGACCAGCTATCTGCAAGTAAAGGACGACATTGGCCGACTGATGAGCTCTAGATGCTAGCGGTATGCGACATGCAATGCTATGCTTATCCTAGCTTCCCAACATGACAACCCAAGTCAAGCTCAAACTGAGATTAAATCTGAACCATAGGGTATCCGTGAATCCTCTCCGAAATGCGCAGTGCAGCAACAGTGCTTATTAGGACAGATCCTGAGGTGATATTCCAAAGGTCGTGTCTGACACCCGTTCACTGCTGTGGCGGAGGGCCGCCCGCCTTCTGAATCAGATAATGACCAACCGCCAGATTGGCGATCTCGTAAGCCTTGGTGCCCTGAGGGAAGGTACCGAGAGCAGCCCACAGGTCAATGAGCGGCTGCATTGGTTCGAGGTCGGACTTCTTGAGCAAGTTCAGCGTCGTCGCCGTCAGAATGAAGTGGCTGAAGCAGCTGTTCATAGCCTTCTCGAGGTTCAGGCAGAACATGTCCTCAAAGTGCGACCAGTACAGGTGTGCATACACACGGAACATCTGACGAAAGATGGTCTGGCAGGTCTCGAAGAAGTTCTGTGGGAAGCCGCTGCGCTTGCCGAGCCAGTCGGGACCGGTCTCCGGCAGCGGGGTGCAGAAGGCCGGGTTGTCGGCATACGACACACCGTTCGGATCCGTCGGGAATATGGTGGTGTCGTCGATCTTTCCGTTAATGTACCGCTGCACAAGGGTCAAGTACTCGTGGGCAGGGATCTCGACAGGCTGAAGGCGGCTGTTAAGCCATGTAAAGGAGTGGTTGCTGGATGTTGTGGCCGGTCAGATGCCCCGTGCAAGCAATACTCATGAGGGAATTAAACTCACGCGCCAGCTGACATCTTGGGGCATCTCCTCGGGTTGCAGATAGATGTGCCATCTGCTTCCTTATCATAAACAAGGCGGATATAGTTGTACAATATCCGCCAGTGTTCAACGACTGTGGGAGAGGTCAGACATGGCCTCCTTAAGGCGCCGATCTCCCAGGCGATGGAACTCACCTTGGTGTGCGATCCACTCGCCCAGTTCAACCGTCTTGGGCTTGGTGCTCAGCGTCATGAAATTGCCCTTGACGATGTGCTTCGCATAGTTGCAGTTGAGCCAAAGCGGCTTGAGAGGTGGCAGGCGGTAGGTGGCGAGCATCTCTTCGGGGGACGGCATCATGCCCGTAGCCTGGTCCATACCCATGGTCTCAGCAAGTGATGGCGACTTTGGAACTGGCGGGTGCCTCACTGATTGATCTGTAGGGGACAGCTGGTTCCCCTCCTGGCCCTGCTGCTGCTGTTTCTGCTGCTGCTGCTCGATACTCGGGGAGTTGGCACCAGAGTTTGTGCCTTTCTGACCGCGAAGGCGGGCGTTACTATGGTGGCAATGATGGTTAGCGACTTGCTGGCTTTGGTCCTATCTCAGGCTTGATCGCGAAGTTCAGTGTCCAGTGAATGAATGATCAAGGCAGAGGGAGGGGAGCAAACAAGCCTCGTCATAAGGCATGCTCTCCGATGGACGTGGTTGGCCACAGTGTCAGAGCCATGTCCAATCCAGAGTGACCACCCACACTGACGGGTGTTTTGTTTCAAAACAGGCGTCAGCAACTGAGCGATGTTTGAGTGCGTCGACAATCCGGTTGTGCTGCCTCTTGTGCGATGAAACCGCCTCTTCTCATGGGTCTAGCCCTCGATCGGCGGGTCACGGGGTGACAGGGCAGCAGATCGGAATGAGTGTGACAGTCGCGCTCAACATCGGCGATGCAGGACAGCGACGACGTCCACAAGCCATCTCGTCTCAATGCCCATCCTCCCACACAGATAAAAATAGCCCTTGCTACCCAACGTAATATTCGATCTGTGTTGCATGAACTTCGGCTTTGGACTCCCGAGATCTGGATTATCCAGTGCCACCAGCTGCAGTATGATCCAGACAGTCGGGAGCATAGGTATTGCTCGGGCTGGCCACTGTGGTGTTGAGAGGGCGCCTCGGGTTCCAATGTTGCGGGGAAGCTTGAGAGAGAGCTCAAGGAGGTCACTCACATTCCAGAAAACAGGTTGGACATGGCCGCAAATATTTAAAAAAAAGAAAAAATAGGTCGGAACAGCCAGGACTGGTGAACAAGTACTATGATAAAAGATCAAAAAACCGTAACTCGTCCTCTTTCCGTCGTTGGGAGCTGGGGGATGTGTTGTTCTGAGATTGTTTACTGATGTGAATTGGTTCAGGTTCCAGACCTCCTGATTGAGGCCAGCATCCATCCCCCCGCCATCTGGGGTCGCTCCCCTGTTCGCTTGGCCAGGGTTACCGCCAACACATTCTCCATAACTGGTGTGGAGCAGCAGCTGACTAAGCAACTTTTTATCTAATCTCAGTCTTGGCGGACTGAATCGCGCTGACCGAGCGATTGGAGTGCTACCTATTCAACGCTCCTGCTCTCTCCTATTGTCCTTTGCCTCGTCCTATTGTGCCCCTCGATTCCCGTCTCCTGGTTTTCCCACTCTCACAAGCCGTTCCGGCCGCTGCCTCGTCCTCCATACTACGCGGACGACACTTCAACGAAATTTTCCAACTTTCCTCCACCGCCAACAACGCCCGGCGCCACAAACTTACCTAACCACAGCACAACCGCGCCAGTCTCGTTTAGCTTCGCAATCATGCCTGATGCCGAGGATCCCATTGACAACTTTGTCGACGATGCAGGCGACGATCTGTTCGGCGATGGCGATGAGGAAGTCAACGATGCCGTACTGGTTGACGAGAAGGAGGTGAGCGAGCGCGAAGTCGCGTCGGACAACGATGAGGATGAGTACGCGCGCCACCGCGACGGAGAGTCGGAACCGCGCGAGTACCGCGAAAAGCTTGTCGCAGAAGTGCCGCTGTATCGGCATCGCATCCCTCGCTCGTCAGATGGCAGTGTAAGTTCCGGATCAACGATGAGTCCTTGGGGTTGGGCCTTCAGCTGACCGGCTCTAGTTACACTCCCTCCGCGTCCCTGACTTCATCAAATTCAATCCCATGGAGTACAAGCCTGATGAGTGGGAGCCCAGCAAATGGGACCTCGAGAATGCGAAAGCCGAGAACCCGGTTCCGTCTATCCTGTTCCGCCGCGACCCGAAGACTGGCAAGATGCAAAGCAACGCAAATGTCTATCGCTGGAGCGATGGCTCGGTAACCCTAGCAATTGGCGACGAGCACTACGAACTCCAAGCCAAGCCGCTGGCACCCCCGCGCAACAAGCCGTATAATGAGGTGCAGGACGCGCATTACTATGTGGCAGCAGCCCACCTGACAACTAACAGTCTACTCATCGTGGGCCACCTGACCGAGCAGTTTACTGTGCGCCCGAACAAGGAGCTCCAGGACCATGCACTGGAGCGTCTCAAAGCCGATTTGGCCGGCGCCAGGAAGGACCGCAGCGCCGATATGATCATTGTCACCAACGAAGACCCAGAGCTGCAGAAGAAACAAGCTGAGCTTGCCGAGAAGGAGCGCATGAAGCTCCAGCGCCGCCGGGAAACTGCCGCAGCCCGTGCAGAGGGAGCCGGGCGGCACAGAGGTGGAGCGCTATCAATTGGCGATCTCGAGGGTCGTCGTGGCCTTGGCGCAGGTGCTGCCGCTGGCCGGAAGCGCAGCGCGCCCGGATCAACGACCAAAAAGAAGCACCGTCGCCCTGACTACGATACCGACGACGAAGAGCCGAGAGGACGGCGCCGTGGAGACCATTACGACATGGACGATGGCTTCCTCGTCGACAGCGACGAGGAAAGCGAAGAGGTTCCCGATGACGACGACGAGGAGGAGCCTATTCTTGATGACAACGGTGACGAAGACGATGAGGATGATGATGAGGCGCCCCGGGCTAAGAGGCAGCGGACCTCGGAGCCCGAGGAGGAAGCTGAGCGCGAGAGGGACGCTCCAGTGCAGAAAGGTCGGAGACGACGCGTCATCCACGACGATGACGACGATGAGTAAGAGTAGCAGTAGTCGATTGCCGCTACTACTACCGCCGCTGCTGCTGCTGCTGTTTCTAAGAGAAGTCTTGCAATTTTTCGCCGGTTTGGTTGCCACAGGGTCGCAAGCATATACAAATGTCCTTAGTGGCGTTTTTTCTCAAGAGGTTTCACAAAATGACATCTGGTGGTATCAAAAGTTTAAGATATCCTGACGACGAGGGCTCTATCTTCCGTGACAGGTGTTACATAGACTGAACAAACGAAAAGAAAAATATCAGAAATAATTGGGCGTGCCAATTCTGTAGTCGCCCGGTTGCACTGAGAAGACGCCGGATTGCGACGGTTCTAGCGCTCCCTCTTCGTCAGAGCTGGCCTCGTGGCCGACTTTATCCGTCCTCTCCGGAGGCAGTGCACGCATGGCATCCAGCTCTTCCGGACTCAGGACTGGTGGCTGATAGGGCTTGATGGCATGAAATTCGCGGCCAGAGGGCATTTGTGCCAGCAACGGACCGAATGCTGGGATCGGTTTTGTGAACATCTGGAAAGTTTCGCCAGTCAGCAAACTCATGCATGGAACAAAAGACGTGAAGGGGGACAGCAACGCACCATATCATTTTGCTTCACCCACTTGCCCTCCAGCATCTCAATCACTCTCCTCTCCTCCAACCTGCCCGCATCTGCGCCCCAATCCAACCCCCTCTCCACCTTTTTGTCTTCTCTCCTCTCACTCCACTCCTTCTTCAGGCCCTTCAACCCCAGTCCCCCAGTCTTTCCAGCCTCATCCCCTTTCCTCTCAATTCCCAGTTCTGCCAATCCAGCCCTCAACCACGCAATGCCTGTCGCTGCCTCACCTGCCAGTTCAGCATCAATCGCGAAGAACCGACATGCCCTTGCCTGGCTCGTGCGCCGCAGGTCCTCAAGATACTTGACAAATGCCTCGTTGACTGTCCCCTTGATAGAAGCAATACATCCCGCCGCCCGCGACGCATGTTCTGCTGCTGCAAGGCACAGTCTGGCGAACAAATGGACCCGGACCTTAGGAATGTCGGGTGCTTTGTACATCCATTCCATGTCGTGCGGATTGCGGGCTTGAGCCACGATGGCCGGGTAGGGGTCGTCCTTCGCCACGGCGAGGAGGGTTGCTTCGGCTAGGGCAAGCGATCGCTGGGCTAGAAGAAAAGAGGGATGGATCTCCGGACATGGAGGCGGTGATTCAGCTTGGTGGAGGCCTTGCTGCTGGGAAAGGTAGTCGAAGATAGAGGCTGCGTCAAGGAGATGACGCGTTGCGGTTGTGACGGCATTCGTTCGCTGCTCTGGGGTTGGCGGGGCAGTGGTGGTTTGATATAGAGGATGGAGGGCAGCACGGGCTTGGAGTGTATAGGCATTGGCGAGGGTAGCGAGGGTGAAGAGGAGTTCCTGAGATAGAGACTGGATCTTGACCCTAGGAGGCTCGCGGCCAGGGATAGAGTTACGGGAGAGCGTTGGACGCCATTCGATTTGCAGCGGTGAGTTGACGATGAGTGAGACGTCCTCACCGTGGACAGGATGGTGGGTTAAGCCAGCATGGAGGGTACAGAGGTAGGGAATGTAACTCCTCAGAGAGGAGATAACATTTGGGAGAGCTGATGCCTGGGACGCTGGGGGTACGCGCTTGTACTTCTTGAGCGTATCGCGCACCACACCTCGGTGAGTGCTGGCCTGGAGAGGCAGCGAGGGATGGGAGTTGCTGGCGATGCTAGAAGGGAATGAGAAGGCTGAAGTGGTGGGCAACACAAATGGGAACGGCATTTTGTTGCGATACTTTGTCTCTCACCCTGATGGTTTCAAAGAGAGATATGGCGGTACAACATGATTCTTCTTGACGGATCTTCCCATGATATGCCAGATTGGGGTAAGGAGCTCGAGCCCCAGACCCAAGGCTCAGGCGAAGCTGTGATGAGGGGCACACTGGATCTCCAATTCACGCGGGGTGGTCTCTCTGGTTAGACAGCTGTTGACGGCCCGCAGCAACCCCAATCCCTGCCCTTGACCCTATACCCCGTCTCCATACGCACTTAGATCCAATCGATTGGAGCTCCCCCACAACGTCTCCACAGCGCATCTCGACCCCTGTCTCGGGCCAGATTGCTGCGAAAGCGCAGGACCGGTTACTGCCCCCCCCAAAAAAAGTTGCACCATTTCCCTAGCTTCACCAGGCCATCCCCAACTTTTCCTCGCCCATTGTTCGATGCCCATCACTTGTCTCATGCGCCTGCAGATTCGGTGACAATGGCTGGGCCGTCGCCATCTCCGCACAAGCCTCGGCGCAAGGCCAAACGCGCCGCCAACGCCGCCAGCAACCTCGCCAATATTACCGCCCTCAGCGATCTCAACCCAGTCGAAACTCTTGTTCGCGCACCCTCCTTCCCCCTGTCTGCGCTTATGTGGCCCGCAAGGGGCTTTGTGACGGATTGGGAAGTGCTCCCCCTGATCTTGATGGGCGTTGGTCTGTTCAGATGGGCTGCCGGCCTTTGGGGATATTCTGGTGCGTTGCCTGCCCCCTTGGGTGTCTGCACATATCGCCTCTCTGATAGGTACCTTGCTGATGCTGACTATGACCAGGCTTCCAGAAGCCTCCCATGTTCGGCGACTACGAAGCCCAGCGCCATTGGATGGAGATCACGACGCAGCTTCCTGTCTCACAGTGGTATTTCCACGACCTTCAGTGGTGGGGGCTTGACTATCCGCCCTTGACCGCGTACCACAGCTGGCTTTGCGGCAAGATCGGCTCGCTCATCAACCCTTCTTGGTTCGCCCTGTTCTCTTCTCGCGGCCTGCATGACGCGAACCTCAAGATCTTCATGAGGGCTACGGTCTTGGTATCGGAGTACCTCATCTACATCCCCGCCGTCGTCGTCTTTACGCGCCGCTTCAGCCGGTTGAATGGTGTCTCTACTTGGTCCTCCGCTGTCGCCCTTGTCGCCATTCTGATGCAGCCGGCCACTATCCTCATCGACCACGTTCACTTCCAGTACAACACGGTTATGCTGGGCTTGGTTGTGGCTAGTATGTCCAGCCTGCTCGCGGGCCGGAATTTGTGGGCTTGCGTTTTCTTCGTCGCAGCCCTGGGCTTCAAGCAGATGGCCCTTTACTACGCCTTCTCCATATTCTCCTACCTTCTAGCCATCTGCGTGTTCCCTCGTATCAACATCTCTCGCTTTGTTGCCATCGCCGCAACCACCGCAATTTCATTTGCCCTCCTTATCCTGCCTATTGTTGTGGGAACGCTCCACGATGTCAAACGTGGCATTGACGCTAGACCTGACCTTGATGGCCCCCGCCCGCCGTTGTCGCTCTTCCCCCAGCTCGCCAACTACCTCAACACCAAGGCCTCCTATTATCCGGTGGTCGAGCAGCTCGTCCAGATCGTTCATCGCATCTTCCCCTTCGCTCGCGGCTTGTTCGAAGATAAGGTGGCCAACTTTTGGTGTGCTTTGAACGTGATCGTCAAGATCAAGAAGTATCCAACTCCGCTTCTTCAGCGAGCGTCTCTGCTGGCTACCCTGGCATCCATTCTTCCGCCCAATCTCGTCCTCTTCCTTCGCCCCAGAAAGCACTTGCTGCCCCTTGCCTTTGCGGTGACAGCATGGGGTTTTTTCCTCTTCAGTTACCAGGTCCACGAGAAGAGCGTTCTCCTGCCGCTAATGCCAATGACTTTGCTGCTTGCCGGCAATCATGGCTTGAGCAAGCAGACACGAGCTTGGGTCGGATTCGCCAATATCCTCGGCTGTTGGACCATGTTCCCCTTGCTGAAGCGCGTCGACCTAGCTATGCCCTACACCGTCCTGACGCTGCTATGGGCATATCTCCTTGGCCTTCCTCCCATCTCCATCAGCGCCTATGCTCCAGAAGAAACTAAGACCTTGGGTCAATGGGTCACCATTCTCCTCCACGCTCCATTCTATCTCGCTATGGCACTGTGGCACATCTTGGAGCTGAATGTTGTCCCTCCTGCGGATAAGCCCGACCTATGGACAGTTGCCAATGTTGGTGTTGGTGCAGTTGGCTTCGGCCTGTGCTATCTCTGGTGTCTGGGCAAGCTTGTGGTCGATAGCGAGATCGTCCCGAAGTCTTGGTTCTCAAAGAAGTCGAAAATCAAGTCCCAATGAACAAGGGCAATCGTGGAAACAAAATGGCTGGTCTCTTGACCTATCTTTTCTATCTTAGTGTTCGGAATGGTGGTCAGCTTCATTAGCATTTGTGAGGTCAGCCTGCCAAAAGTTCGGCTTTGAAAGCCCGCAGACCACTACATCTGAAGATAATGCTCCATCGATTAAACCTTCCGAGATCAAAACGGACTCATGCGCATAACGAATGGTGCTCGGCGGTAGATGTCGGTATGCTCACAGTGGCAGGATGCCAATTACCGGCCAACTTTTGGGATTTTCTCACCTTAACAACTGCAGGAGCATTCTCAGTCAACATGCTCAGTCGTCTGCAGTCAGCACAAGGGGGAATATACCAGACTTATTCAGCCTCGGGCATACCCTCGGGCGTTTTTGCAAAGGCTATGCGAACAGCTATACTATGCCTGAACTGGACGAGTGAGGTCGTCTTTAGAGTCTTGACTTCTGCCCTGCAACGCTGCAGCGCATGTTTGGACTCGAGCGTGCGAGGGACAGCCACACACTCTCCAAGGTGGTAGTCCGCCCGTGACATAGGATTGGCTCGCCCAAGTTCCAAGACCTAGCACTGCCACCAGGGAACTGTTTCTTGTAGGGTAGTGGGAACCCTTTCTGGTGCAGCCTTCACGATCTAAAGGTCTTGATATGGTGTGATTTTCAGGATCTAAACACAATCGATTGAAAACTCCAGTTCTACGGTTGCATTGTGCCCGGTGCTGCCTGTGTGACCCATATGCTTGCTGCTCAAAATCAGCCTTGACTACGGTTCTCGTGTAGGCTAGGTATATTGTTCAGGGACAGCGTCCATAAATATTTTATTCATCTATGCGTACATTGGATCTTTCTCCAGCGCTGATATTCTCTAAGGGCCTTTTTTTTCCCTTCTCACAGACAAACCACGACGCTTCAATGTGACACCAATTGATAAACTCAATCCCAATCCTCGCCAGGTGGTATTGATGCCACCCTTACCAGCGAGCAGCATTATACTTCTCCGCTGGTGCCTTTGTCGCATTTATCCTAAATCTCTGCTTCACAATCCGGGCGATAACCTGAGGGGCTAGTCTCAATACCGGACGTGGCACACGCATCCTCTTCGAACCAACGTCGTGCAATTCTGCGAAGCGCATCAGCATCGGTCTGTACGTGGTAATCAACCGCCATCAGCAGTATCCTGCTGGCAGGCAGCAATCATTCAATGCAATTCCTGTCGGCTCCAAGCCGAGAGGCCATTGATGAGGCACATGGAGATGCTCGATGGGTCGACATTGGCGTCCACAGCATACGGAACCTCTTTCAATATGGCTCTTGGTCAGATCGTATTCTTTGGGTGCTGTTATCTCTTTCATCGCTCTCTCTCCATTTGTTGTAAGTTTCGGCATGATACTTGCGTAATGATTGTGAGTGATTATGTATAAATGCTCATTTCTTTGATGACAGCTATACTCAGCAGTATTCAATAGCCTTTCTGTCAACATGTATGATGTATATTTCGTCAATGAAGCCTTCATGTCTCCTGACAACCACGCCACGACGATCAAGGCCATGGAAAACGAATCGAAATGGTGGACACGACCCTCGGAGCAACCGTGCTGGGGAGGCTATGAAATTGTGGATATGTCCTCCTGGATGAACACCGATCAACCTTTTTGGTTGGAAGGGAAACACCTGGAAGTCATGTACCAAGCAACTATCAACGGTTATCTCGAGCGGCTGGATCCTGCTGGATGCTTTAACACATATGCGTCTGACTTCCAGTCGAGCCATGGTGACTTGCTTTTTGTCCAGCCTGGCTTTGACATTCCACCACGCCGCCCAATGAGCTGTTCAGACGGAAACTACGTAACATGGATACACGATACAGGCGAAGAAAACTTCCTTGGGGAAAAGGACTGCATCACCCAACCGCCTTATGAATGGATATGTCGGCAGCCGAGGGACTTCAGCAACCGATGTATTGCTACCTGCGAAGACAGGGTCCCAGAGATCCGGCCTTCCATCGATCAGTGGAAGCCACTCCAGTCCCTTGGCGTCAAAGAATGCTATAGCTTGCGAACACCGGAGAGATGCAAAGTTCTGGTTAATCCAGTTTTCTGCTAGATTGTCACTGTGCTCAATCTGGCCATGGTAACTCTGATGTTAATTGCGACATTAAAGTCCGATCAAGAACGCATCCTGACACTAGGAGATGCTGTTGTGTCGTTCCTCAAGGACTCAGATCCCTAGGCAACTGACATGGGCCTCGTTTCTAAGCGCACGTTTGAAATGATAGCAAAAGAGAAGCCAAACACAGCAGCTAGGAGAAAGGCATGGCAGAGCTTGAAAAAGCCTTGTTTGCTCAGGGGACTTGATGAGCCACTTAGGTTTACAGCAGCTCATATATAGCACTGGAGATTGTTCCTCGTTTCGTAAGTGGCTTAGGTTCCTCGTCTAAATGCCTTTTCGCAGCTGTATAGCTGACTCAAGCCATCAGCTACTCCATCCCCATCATAACCTGCATCGCTCTCTTCAGCCTGGGGGTCTCCAAGCCAATGGTTGGCGACAAAGACTTTATGTTACTCACAAAGCTCGGACTAGGAATGCCCAGCGCGAGAACACTGCTCACAACCGGCACCACGCGAGAGGGCTGGCCATACCTTTCTCGCAATGCCCTCATGGCCAATACCCCTCAAGTGATAATGTCCATCTTTTATCTCATGGTCAATGGCCTGTTTACCCGGATTGCCCTTATCGCTGAGTGGAATAGTTACTCTCAGAAACGCAACGGCTTGCAGGTATCAAAAGAACCAAAGGGCTCCCAATCGTCGAGATACTTCCTCGGGTTGCCATGCCATTACTCAATTCCGCTGATAGCATTCTCCGCGCTCATTCAGTAGATTCTTTCTCAAACTATGTTTTTGGTCTTCTTCGAGATCTCCGGCCGCTATCTGACCCTTGATAGAGGAGGTCGCAAGATAATGCTGGAGCCGCCGCACACCTCACGAAAATCCGCAAGAGCGTCGTCTTCCGCAGCATGGTTGCCATTAGGATTGTGACTTATTGTTGTTATGTTGGGACTTGTGCTCTTCTTGTGGCTGATGTTCGCTGCTCTCCGGAGACTGGACCCGGGAGCCATGCCTGTGGCAGGGAGTTGCAGCGCAGCCATCGCAGCAGCCTGTCACCCAGTTCCACATGATCCTATGGCATACCTGAAACCACTGAGATGGGGGGCCACTTACTATGATGATGACAGTAGGGTTGGGCACTGTGCCTTACCCAGCGGACAACCGACAAATCCAATTCCTGGAAAGATGTTTATTTAGGGTGAGAGTAAAGGAGCATTTGAAGTAGGCTACTGTATCTCAAACAGCAGGTATGAATCACTCTACGTAGCTAGAGTGATGAAACTTGCGATTTAACCAGATGTTGATGGCTAGTGGTTACGAGAAAGGTTCTTGCCACGAATAGGCTTGTGCGGTTCTTTAAATACCTACATGCTTTTCGCTAAGATGAAGATTCCATCTTTAAGCGAGCGTTCAATATCACACATTGTCTCACATAAGAGGTTGCAAGTGCTGATCGAACCGATCACCATGAACAGGATATATTTATCTTTTGGCCCTAACGCTTAGTGAATAATAGATAAGCCACTGGATCTCCCCTCGAAGACCTGTGCTACAGTGCTTTTGTCCAATCAAAGAGAATGATCTCTGGCCACCAAGGTTTCAGATTCAGGCAGTAATGGGTATGGGCTGGGGCGGTGGTTGTTGTGCATACTTGAGGTAGACAGCTTTTCTATTGCCCCTTTGGTCATTAGGACATCGTCAAAGGCTTCTGAAGTCATTTGAGTTTGGCAAAAGTCTCTGGAGACTTTTTGATCGATTGCTGCTTGATTATTCATTTAAAATGCCCTTAATTTACGCCCGAGTGTGACCGTTCAGGGCAGTCTCAGACAGGTCTCATGGGATTTCATTAACCTACTGACTGACAGTTTTGGGCTTGATTCAGTTCCTGGACTCACTGATGTTGTTTTGTCTTAACAGTCGTGCCTCTTCACTCTTTCATTTCACTGTCTTATTAGAGTACTTACTCGAGCCAGGAACTTCATGCATGTGTCTCCAAATTCGCCTCCGCAGTAGCACCCTACAACAAAACACAATA
Organism: Thermochaetoides dissita; assembly: GCA_011800035.1. Taxonomy (NCBI): domain Eukaryota; kingdom Fungi; phylum Ascomycota; class Sordariomycetes; order Sordariales; family Chaetomiaceae; genus Thermochaetoides; species Thermochaetoides dissita. The sequence continues at coordinate 16,179 of JAAFKN010000019.1, read as the reverse complement.
GGTCCCATGCTGCTGGCACAAGTAATCCGTACTACCCGGTAAGATTACCTAAAGAAATAACCGCCTTCTGTGACGGCAGCCCAAACCAGGCGAACGGGAATCCCCATCGGCGGTGTGGTGGCGTGGTGCTGTCATCAAGGCTTTGAAGCCTAACATGCCCACCAGAGATTGGGCTCAACACAGAGCTGGCTGCCACAACCTTCGTCAGCCTTTGGTGCCGCCCTTGCACGCCGACATTGTGTCCAGCTTTTCCGACAGATGGGAGCAGTCTCAACGGCGACCGCTGGTTGGATTCTGCAGGATGCAAGAGCACCAGAACCGGCAGGGGTCGCAATCAGGCTTCTGTGCTTACCGGCCATGCCACCTCTCAGCCCTGTGGTCCTATTCGTCGATCCTTATTCGCCGAGTGGCAGCAACTCAGCCTCCACGCATCTAGCTTCCATTGTATATACATGCTTTGATGTACTGCATGGGTTGCGGAGTACCTGTAAGCACTATGAGAATAGATTCGCACACGGCTGGGGTGTGGCAATGCGCTTGTGGGCCACGTGAGGTTCGTGGACGATGCTTGACTCGATATTTCGAGTATGGATGATTATTTCATCCTGGAAGGTCTTTCGGAATACTCTCTTCTCAGATATATTGTGTAGGTTGAGTTTCGATTGATTGCTTGTTTGCCTTTCTTAACCTTCGACCTTGGGAGGGCGGATGGTCCAACTACGTGCCCCTGGGCCCGATGGCAAGATGTACGGATTTTGTGCCGCCTGTTTGCAGTCTTTGTCCCGCTTTGTTGGACAAGACACGATACGAATGCCCTTCTCTTCGGTCCACTCTCTGTCCCTTCACTATGATGACCCTGGACCTCTCTGACAAACATGGTGGATTATGCGATCGATGGCGCTTGTCTTAAGGCAGGCCAGAGATGAGAGCATGTTCCGTGGAGATGCCTGGTCTTCCAAGACACGGTCATGTCCGCCGCAGGTCTTGTCCCGTTTTCTGCGCTTCTCTAGCCATGTTGCCCTCGCCACGGGGATGTTCTCCGCGACGAATACAAGCCTCGAGGCTGAGTAAAGGCCGAGCAGGCTAGCATGTTCCTGCCACGGATGCGTACTCCTTGCGTATTTGTCTGAGAGCTCTGCATAATAAGCCGCAGTTGGTAGGTCGCATAGGTTGCAGGAGTACGACCTGCAGGCCCAGCCTCCCTCTCCACTGGAAACTCGACAACAACACACCAGTCTGTTACACAACGAACCAACGGACCAGTAAGCTACGCGGGAACTGCACCACATGCCAACAGCGGACATGCTCCTCTGTGGCACCGCACTTTCAAACCAGAGCCGGCTCGGGGTGGACAGAAGGATGGGGGCGGGCTGGCCGTCAAGCATTTCAAAGAGCGAACAGGCCCAAGATACTTTCCCAGCCGGCATTTGCTCGGTGTGTCCCGTTATACATAGAGAGCGGAGTGCCACGCCGCTCTTTGTCCTCTTTTACCCGTTCATGTCACCATTCCCGTCTCCTACAGTAGAACTCTTCTTCGATCGAGTCTGAGGATCAAGGGACGAGTGTTGATCGAGCTCGATCATCACGTCTGGATCGACTCGATCGGTGACTTGCATATTCCGTGCTGCTGAACGTGATGAAGAGGACAGTGACCGCCCTACCAACTACTCATCTTTGGTTTCTACCACAATGGTGTCGCTGAGACTAGTCCCATTGGCCATCTCAGCGGCCTTGGCCTTCGCGGGCGTGACCATTGCCGACCATGACCACGATGAAGAGACGACAGCCACAATGGAATACGAGCCCACGAAAACAGTGAATAGTGAGTCCACCACGAAGACAACTACACGGACGCCTGCGACAATAACAGTCACCGTTGGTCAGGTGAGTGTTTGGGGAGAATCAAGAGATTGATCGAATCCAATGATTGACGATGGTAACAGGTTAGTCACAAGTTTGACCCTGAGGAAGTCAATGCCAAACCCGGCGATACCGTCCGTATGTTTATCCGCGATTCTCTCGCTGTCAGCTTTCGACACTCTGTAGGCATTGGATCGGATTAACCTTTGGCCTATCTAGGTTTCGTATTTGCCGCTGGCGGCCATCGTGTCGTTCAAGCGGCCTTCAGATCCCCTTGTGTTCCATACAACTGGACATCCCGCGTTCATGGTTTTGACAGCGGCGTAATAGATCCTTCGATGGACCCGGATGTAAGTTTACTCCCAAAATCATGGTCCTTCACTTCCTCTCCAAACGAACAAGGGAGGGGTGTTGATGCTCTTTTAGGCAAAACCATGGGACTTACGGATCAACGACACTGATCCCGTCTTCTTCTATTGTGCTGCCCCAGAGTCCTGCATTAAGCATCATATGATTGGCGCCATCAACCCCAATCGTACCTGGTCGTTTGCAGAACAGCTCAATTACGCTCAAAAAGCCGAGTTCCAACTTGCTCCTGGGGACCCATGGCCGTCTGAGGGCGCTGGTGCCAGTGCGCTCCCAACTGCGACGAGCTCCTCTGTGCCGCCGAAAGACAAAGACGACGATGATAGCAGTGGCCTCAGCACTGGTGCCATAGCCGGCATCGCTATCGGCGGATCCGCGGTCCTCCTCGGCGCCGGTGCACTAATCTACTTGTGTGGTCGTCGGGGCGGTTTCGACAAAGCGTACCGCAAGGCCTTCTTTGTAAACCCAAGCACAGCTCGTCCTGGAAGCGATGCGTTCCCGCCACGTTCTCCCAACATGATCGAGGCCAACTACGCCAACACGATTGGTGCTGACGGCGCTGGCAGTGCTCTCAACGGGCCCAAGAGCCCTGGACAGGAGTCGTCTGTGCTGTCGACGTATGGCGCCCCTGCTGGGTATGAGCATCTGCGGAGATCGATGGCATCGCCGCTGCCGCCGTTTAGCAGCATGCCTTCGAGTCCACAGAGCATGCCGGTGGTGCCGGGAGTGGGAGAGGGTAATGGAGGGTTGTATGTTGGGTACGATACCGCATACCAGGGGGCATATCCGTAAGTTCAAAGCAGTACTATCGAGAGTCTAGGGACGGCAGAGAATATGTGACTGACTTGGTGCAATTAGGCAAGCTGGACAACGACAATACGCAGCATATGCACTAGCACCTGCTGAGCTCCCGGGAACCGAAGTACTTGCTCCAACGCAATCCCCTCCGCCTGGGTATAAGTGATGGAGACAGGATATAGATGGCAGGGAAGTGAGTTCCCTTTTAGATTGTTTGGTTTCTGCAAACCTAGGTGCCTTAGGATATGGCTTGGGATGGCTTCGGATGATATGGCTGGTTCATGAGATATCTGGGACATCCTGTCATCAATCTTCATGAACTGGGGGTTTTGAGTAAATCTGTAAGGTTGGCGTTAGATGGGTTAGGTTAAAGGGTCTTCACTTCAGTGTATGATTCTTAGATAGATATGTGAGCTACATACATAGTTTCTAGCAATACCCCAAAAGCTCTTTCGACTAGACGCTGGGCATGAAGATGACAGCGTCGTTGTCATCATCCACAACATTCATGGCCTTTGAACTATAAGCAACACACATATCGTGGGCTCTCGCCCTGTCTAATGTCCTGTCTTCCCTGAGTTAGAGAGTGCTTCAGGACCAATGTGCTCTGTCCACAGCCAGCATCATCAACGGAAACAAACAGCCTTGTCCTGGGGGTTGAAAACACTGGGAGATCACGTGGGATGTGTCTCTTTGTTCTCCGCAGCGGTGATTACTGGGGACGGTCGACTGGGTTACGTTGAAGATGTTAATCTTGGTTTTGTTCAAGATACGTATCTTGGTCCGTGAAGGCAAAGTGGGCGACATGTCAAAGAAACCAGCAACGACTGAGAGGTGAATGACTCTTGTGAGGCAGAACAAAGCAAGACGATCCGTGGGGTGTATACCTAGGTAAGCTTACTTCAGCAATCTAATCTGGACACCAACCTGATAAGCAGGCATCGCCAGCAGATCTCAAACACCGTTGTCTGAGCCCAGGTACCCTAGCCCAGGTTGTTGCGCACACCGTATGTAAGCCAGGGGTTGCAGTAAAAAAACATGAGGCTTTTGGCTGCAATCTTGGCCTTCACGATGGCCTGGACATGTGACCTTACTCATGGAGAAAAGGCTGGTCCCGCAGAGTTACCCACGGGCAGATCGACTTGCCTGATATAGATCTGCTATCTGGTGAGGAGAGCACTGTACCCGTCCGACTGAAAACAGACCCGTGCAGGACGTTTGGCTAAAAGCGGGAGCTGCATGCTCGATGAAACGATGAAACAGTGGGTGCAGCCGTGAGGGGAACAACGAGGGGAGCGAGGGGAAGAGGCGAAAAGGCGAAGAGGGGAAGGGACAAAAGTATTCGTGTCCACAACACCGGAGACCTGGCGATCCATGTGATCACAAACATGGTCGAGGCAATGACAGGAGGTCTGGTACGGTTCAATGGCGGCTCGGCTCAGCGCACAGAGGAGTTAGTGTCTTTGTATCGATGAGAGTCGGCGACGGCGATCGGAACCATGCTCGATTCTCCTGTCCTTCTGTCAGGTGCATTTGGCGCAACCGACAAGCACTCAGCAGAGCAGCATCCATTGCCAGAACAACAAAGACAAGCTCACTCTCGGGACCCAAGAATGTCTCTCGGAAGAGAGAGGATGGAGCTTTTTGTCACAGCTGGTCCCCGAGGATGCCCTGGACCCCACTGTGGCTTCCCCTTCCCAGCATAGTCTGTTAGTGCAGTACTCTGTTTTCCGGTATTGATTTCCGTAGACGTAAGTACCGGTAAAACAGCCGACACAGTCCCACCCTCTCCTGCAGGCAATTGTCTTAGCTGCGGCAAGGTCACTGGACAGACGAGCAGCGCGCAATGTGTTAAGGACACAGTTGTAGATACCACGTCTGAGCTCACCGAGCTCAAATTCTCGTGCGACAACGTGCCTTCTCCTTTTCCTTTCCTGGTCCATAGCTCCTCCCGACCACATCGCCGGCGCCATTCGGCCTCTCTACCATCGCCCAGCCTGCTGCGCACGCCTGGTATCCTGCGCGCCGTTGCGATTCGTCTGTTTGCTGTGAGCTTAACCCCGGGCATCATCCTGTCATTGCCGTCCAATCGACACACCTCCATCCCTACCTTTCCGCTGGCCCAGTGAACCGTGAACCGAATCCTGCCCGACAAGAACACCCGGCTGCGAAATCCCCCTTTGTGCTCTCGAAACGTCGCTTTTTCACAGGCCACTTCTGCCAATTACTGTTTCTTGTGCCAGTCAGCCAAACTGCTACTTCTCTCGTTTCACTATCTCACCTCTTGATCTTCGGACCTCCAGGCTTCGACATAGCCAGTCGCTGCAGCAATGGCGCAGTTGCGAGGACCCGGTAGCTATGGCATTGGCGCCGCTTCCTTTGGCGCGCCAGCCGACGATAGGAACGAACAGAGCGCTCTGGACGCCATCCGCCAGCACACCAGCAAGATCGAGGACCTGCTTGACACCGTCAGCGGGCCCATCAAGCCGTACGTCATTCATGCTCTGCTCTCAGCTACAGAGATGTTGAGTCTGACGCGCTCTATCCAGCTTCCTCCCTGCCATCGGACGCTTCCTCATCGTCTCTACCTTCCTTGAGGACTCTATTAGAATAATAACACAATGGAGCGACCAGCTGATCTATTTGCATAGTTATCGTCATAGTACGTTCCTCTCCGTAAGGGGTGCTCCGAACAAGAGACCGTCTGACACACAGCTCCTTCGCAGTTCCCAATGGCATCACCCATCTCTTTCTGATCGGCAATGTCATTGCCATGACCATCTGCTCCGTCCTCGTCATCCTCCGCAAGCACTCTGAGAAAGCTGTTGGTGGATTGATTGGCGTCGTAATCACCCAGGCTCTCGGCTACGGCCTCATTTTCGACCTCAACTTCTTCCTGCGCAACCTGTCCGTCATGGGTGGTCTCCTCATGGTTCTGTCTGACTCATGGGTGCGCAAGACCAAGGTCTTCGCGGGTCTTCCCCAGCTTGAGGAAAAGGACCGCAAGATGTACTTCCAGCTGGCCGGCCGTGTCCTGTTGATTTTCCTCTTCATCGGCTTCGTCTTCAGCGGCGAGTGGTCCGTTTGGCGCATTCTGGTCTCGCTGGTCGGTTTCGTGGCCTGCGTCATGGTTGTTGTCGGCTTCAAGGCCAAGTTCAGCGCCACCTTGTTGGTTGTCATTCTTAGTGTCTTCAATGTTCTCGTCAACAACTTTTGGACCGTAAGTTGATCCCCTAAAGGGTGCGCATTTGCGAACTTGAATTGACACTACTTCTAGCTCCACGAGCACCACCCCCACAAGGACTTCGCCAAGTACGACTTTTTCCAGATTCTCTCGATTGTCGGTGGTCTTCTGCTGCTGGTTAACAGCGGCCCGGGCCAGCTCAGCGTCGACGAGAAGAAGAAGGTCTACTAAGCAGACCCTGCACCTGTTCTTTTAACCCCACCCTTCTTATTTCGGTGGCGTTTTGGATGGGCGCAACTGTGTATGTGTGTGTATGTGTATCTTGGAGACGTTGGAGAAGGGAGTTTGATATGCCGGAAAACAAAGCAACAAAGACACAAATCAAGGAGAAAAAAAAATGCTATGAGCAACGTGACGCGTGGTTGGAGGGCAGATGGCATGGAAAAGCATCAGTTGTTGAAGGTGAGGATCGAGAAGAGCAACAGAGAAAGGCAAATGGGACTGCAGATAGGTTATGATTGTTGAACCTGGTTATTGCATTTTCTACCCATGCAGAAAGTGTCTTCGCACAGCTGATAGTGTACCCTTGGTGTACCGTTTGTGTAGATGTGTAGACGGTATCTAGCCTTTTGATTGTAGTTTAGGGTACTAGTATAGAAAAGGGGTTGGCAAGCTCAAAAAAGAGTTAGTGCATCATTAACCGTTGAATGACCCCCCTTGAAGACAAAACGATGAGTGTATGAACGGCAAAATGCATGTTAGTCACGCCCCGACATGAGTTGCTTGTATTGTTCAAGCTCCATGAGAAAGTGTATCTGTTAATATACAGCCGAGAAATCCGAACTACGCTACACAGGAGGTGGGTATATGTGGCAAAATCATAGTATACGAACCAAGCCAGGTCGTTTCAACCCATAACTCAATGTTGCTACCCTTGAATATTGCACCGACTGCACCGCTTGGTACATCGTTCACGGGATGACCAACTCTTCTATCGACTTCTTCGCAATGTCGATGATCTTCAAACATGTAGGCTTTTCCGACGCAGAGTTCAGCGGGATGTAGCAATGCTTTACTGCATCCGAGACAACCCCCTTTGCCACTAATTCATCCATCCGCTGGTGTCTTCGCCGCTGGCGCTCCTCCATCATGTTGATGATGTCCTTCAGGCCTGGCTGCAGTGTACTAGAGCCATTTCTATTTCCCTCGCGACCGGCAGACACGGAGTTCCCAGGCAAATCACTCTCGCTAATGCCATACACATCCATCTTCAGCAGCGCGCGAACCGCCAATCGCCAGAGCTTCGGTTCCATTGGCGCCCCCTCCAACCTCTCGATGCCCCCTTCACACCTGACCACCCCTTCCTTTGCCAGCCATCCCCACATGCCGCCGTACCCATTCAGCGAAAAGACCAGCAGCCGCCGCTCGGCATCCGCAGCAGCCGCCTCGGCGTCTACCATTTCCAGAATACGCATGTACGCATTCGAGAGAGACGGCAGAAGTGCCCCGAGCATCATCATGCTTTGCAGCGTGTGAATTGGCAGGCGTAGGTAGGATGTATCGAGAGGCGGTTCGCCACATGAGGGGCAGTGGATTGCGTCGTACGCGGTTTTGGCTGCGCTGCGGGCTACGTGAATGGCGGAAGTGGCGTTGTTGGGAAGAGACTGCAGCGCGTGGAGAGCATCGCAGAGGGAGGCGAGACAAGAACAGGGTTGAGGATTAGGGACCTGTTGCTGTTGGGGTTGGTCGGAGGCTGGTGAGGCTTCGGCGCTTGGAGAGGATGAAGACGATGTAGTCGAGAGCGCTGGGGTTGACGAGGGGAGGTCGACTGTCAGAAGCTGAGCGACTTCTTCTGGAGTGAGCTCGGGTGCTGGGGCTGACGTGGCCGGGTTGGAAGGAGGGTCGAAGCTGATTTCGTCGAGGTGAGTGCTCATGGCCCAAAAGGGGCCTCCAGGGGGTCTACGGAGCTGTTTGGCCTGCTGGTTTGGGGAATCCTCCATGCTCAGGTCAGAGAATACTTGGAATGGCGGTAGGATTTGAGAACTTGGATCCATGAGATCTAGGAAGTTGACGTGGGGGTTGCTGACATTGAGGAATGTGAGATCGAGATCCATGCCAATGGTGCTGTCAAATTCAAAATCAGGGACCGTAACGGGAGCAGTGGCAAACAGATCATTCGGATTATCTTGGCCTGGTTCCTGTGTAGATCCCAGCTCTGGTACTGATGCTGGAGCCAGTGTAGAAGGGAGTGTTGGCTTAGGAGCTGGCTCAGGGGGTGGTACCCCTGAATTAGCATCAACAGGACGATGCTTTCTTGGTCTCCCCATTTTCTTCTGAGGGGAGTAGATGCACTTGACACCATCGCGCCTACAGCGTGTACATCCATCAAGTTCCTTGCTACATGCAAGTTTCCTAGTCCCTGGGATTCATCGTCAGCACAGTCACAGCTCAGAAAAAAACAAGTATTCTCGACAGCGCTTACGACACTCATCGCATGCCTTCCGCCTTAGCGGTTCAGAACCTGCGCAGCTGGCTTTGTCCATGGTGTCCACGCAAACTTAAGGTAGGTTAGAGGGCTGATGATGTAATGATGTGATATGCCAGAACCCTTTCGAGATCAAAACGAAGACCAAAGACTACCTAGCGAGAAAAATCAAAAAAAAAATGAAAAAAGGTGAAAGCATACGGGTCCAAGTCGAGGCTGACATCCTGACAGACACCGCCTAAACTGACCTTGGAGCTTTCAACAGAGCGTCCCGTCTCTGATTACACATCATCTAGGGGGCTTTGCAGGCGCCAAAGCCGCGTCATGCATGTCCAATTCTTTCGGAAAGTGGGGTGCCCGGGAGGGCTGGCTGCGGTACCCGGGAATGTAGAGAACACATTTTTGGCATCTTGCTTTGACAATATAAACCTGCAGATCTCAATTGCCGAAGATGAAGTCATAGACGACACGGAGACTGATCATTTTACATTATTTAAGATGATGAGAGATGAAGGCCAGTGAGCGCAATGCTCGCTGTCAAGCACCGCACCTTACGCTGGGACACTTGTCACATGCATTCTTGCGTGGGTTGCAAACACCTTGCAAAAACGGTGTTGGCAACTGCGAGATTGGTTCACCAAAGTACACCAGGCTCTCTACCGGTAACGCCATATGACAATGCGATCAAATCGTGCATAAGGCCCAATGATAGTATACTCAAAGACATCAGCATTATACTCGACTCTGTATATCGACGAACTGATAGCAAAGCATCCATGGAGTATCCAACAAATCATGGCACTGCTTGCTGTTTCTCCATCCGCGACCTACTGTGTACATACAGAACCTGTGATCGTAATGTTACATGATACGTTACATGTACAACCCCTGGCACTTGGTGATGTGCCTAACCAATTGCAGTTAGCGGGCATCGGTTCTTATCGATCTCTTGGCACTGGCCCATCTGGGCGGTGAAGCAGATCCCCGCCAGAATTCTGGAAAGACTGGCAGAAAAAAGTTCCCTGGTTTGAGCATCGCGCATCTGGGTTCAGTCCCTGCAGACAGAAACACCACCAAGACACTGCGGCACAATGGGGTCAAAACTGGTTGAAAAGAAGCGCAAATCGAGGGATTCTGACTCAGAATCCGACGGCGAACTCGGAAATGGCCTGTTCGACGGTGTTCTGTCGCAGTCCGAGGACGAGGAAGACTATATCCCGTCCTCTGAAGTTGATGACGATGATGACGACGACGCCGACGAGAGCGCCAGCGAGGACACCGATGGCAGCAACGATAGCGAAGATGATGAAGTAGAGGAGGACGATGAGGCTCTTTTGAGTGACGAGATTCCTTCTGAGGGCGAGAGCGAAGAGGATAAGGATCTTACAAAGAGCAAGGAAAGCAAACAGAGTCAGGACAAGGAGCTCTCTGAGCCAGAGATCCTAAAGCCGTTCGTGGATCCCCCAAGGAAGGCTGAGGAGTCGGAGGACAGGAACTACAGGATTGAAAAAGACGCCAATGGAGGGATTCGCTATGTCTACGAGTGCGTTCCTGGAACATCAACATTGGCGACAGCAGCAGGTCACTGACGTACACTCCCAGCGAGATTGATCCTGTCTACGACTCGGATGACACCGATTATAACGTTCCGGTTAACACCATTGGCAACATTCCCCTGAGTTTCTATGACAGGTGCATTGTGGTAACGATCCCTCCATGTGACAAGCTGGTTCAGCTAACATTGTGCTCTCCAGTTACCCCCATATCGGCTACGACATCAATGGCAAGAGGATTATGCGCCCAGCTGCAGGCGATGCTCTGCAGAGCTTGCTCGACAGTATCGAGGTTCCTGAAGGTTGGACAGGGTTGACTGATCCAAATACTGGCAAGCCCCTAAACCTCAGGTAGGCTAATCCGCAAGAGCGCACTTGTCGTTGGAACCGCCTAACTCGGTTGCAGTCGCGACGAGTTGGAGCTCATTCGCAAGGTCCAGCAAGGCCTTGTCCCTGATGATGTCGAGGATCCCTATCCTGATACGGTCGAGTGGTTCACATCTGTCGAGGAGAAGATGCGTAAGTACAGTCTGAGTTAACAGTCGAACTTCGACCATTGTTGACGAAAACAGCTCTGAGTGCTGCCCCCGAGCCCAAGCGTCGCTTCATTCCTTCTAAGAACGAAGCTAAGCAGATTATGAAGTTGGTCCGCGCCATTCGGGAGGGCCGCATCTTGCCTTACAAGCCGCCTGAGGAGCGTGAGAGGGAGGAGTTAGAAAAGGAGGAGGAATTTTATGACCTGTGGCAGAACGAGGAGCCTCAACCGCCGAACCCTATGCATATCCCTGCCCCTAAGCTTCCCCCTCCTGGCTACGACCTGAGCTACAACCCTCCACCAGAATACTTGCCGTATGTTGTCTCACTGTATCCGTTTAAGTTGGCAGTATCTCTAACATTCGTTCCAGAACCAAAGAGGAGAGGGAAGAATGGGAGAAGATGGATCCTGAGGAGAGAGAGAGAGATTATCTCCCGACCAAGTATGATTCCCTCAGGAAAGTCCCCGCATGGGGCAACTTCGTCAAGGAGAGGTTCGAACGATGCATGGTGCGTTACGCAAGCCACAATCCAATTGGCGAAAAACCCCATGACACTGACTGCTGGTCGAATAGGATCTGTATCTTGCGCCTCGTGTGCGGAAAAATAGGCTTAACATCGATCCCAATTCGCTGCTGCCGAAACTCCCCTCACCCGACGAGCTCAAGCCCTTCCCTACTGTGCAGCAGACCATCTTCCGCGGTCACGAGGGGCGGGTACGGAGTGTTGCCATTGACCCCGTATGTAACCCTTCCGAAGAGATCAGCCCCAGATCATCCAATCACTAACAGCTGCGTATAGACTGGTGTCGCGCTGGCAACTGGCGGTGACGATGGCACCGTCAGAGTGTGGGAACTGCTTACAGGTCGGCAGGTTTGGTCTGTCAAGCTCAGCAGCGATGAAGCTGTCAATACTGTTCGGTGGAGGCCTACAAAGGACGCATTCATCCTGGCGGCTGCTGCGGGAGAGGACATTTTCTTGATGATCCCAACACATCCCAGCGTAACCCCAGCCCTGGATCAGGCTAGCAGAGATATCCTGAACGCAGGCTTTGGTCACTCCACGAACGGGAAGCAGCAGACCAATCTTCCTCCCGGCAAGGAACCGCCTGGCAAGTGGGCTCGACCTGGCACCAGGCTGGAAGATGAAGGCGTTCTGCTTCGTATCACCGTGCGGTCTACCGTCAAGGTCATCAGCTGGCACAGGAGAGGCGATCACTTTGCAACGGTCTCGCCCTCCGGCCAACGCAGCTCGGTTGCCATCCATACACTCTCTAAACACCTCACCCAGATCCCCTTCCGCAAGCTCAACGGTCTGGCGCAGACGGCAGCCTTCCACCCGCTGCGGCCTCTCTTTTTCGTGGCAACCCAGCGCTCGATCCGTTGCTATGATCTCCAGAAGCTGGAGCTCGTCAAGATTGTGCAACCAGGCGCTAAGTGGATTTCGTCTTTCGACGTCCATCCTGGAGGTGACAACCTAGTGGTGGGCAGCTACGATAAGCGGCTGCTTTGGCACGACTTGGACCTGTCTAATCGGCCGTATAAGACGATGCGCTTCCACTCAGAAGCCATCCGTGCTGTGCGGTTCCACAAGGGCGGGTTCCCGCTGTTTGCAGATGCGTCGGACGACGGCTCATTACAGATTTTCCATGGCAAAGTGCCTAATGACCAGTTAGAGAACCCGACCATCGTCCCTGTCAAGATGCTCAAGGGTCATAAGGTTGTGAACAAGCTTGGTGTGTTGGATATTGACTGGCACCCGCGCGAGCCGTGGTGTGTGAGTGCCGGTGCTGATGGGACGGCGAGGTTGTGGATGTAAGTGAGAAGTGAGAGAAGAGATCGGATCCGGAATGTGAGGAAGATATGCACGTGCTTCATATGTAATGGAGAAGAAGAAAGGTGCTTAAATAATCTACTGTAGAACTCTGACAAAGGATGATGTACTGAGACCAAGGTGCAGGAACGGAGCCTATTGATTCTTGTCGCGTCTAGAGCAAAGAGTGGCGTTTCGACGTTTCAATTTTCCCAGGGTCTCGTTCCATTAGTGTACAAGCAGATATGTGTTCGCCTTTCTTTTTCTTTGTGACAGAAAATTGGGTGATAGGTGAGATGTTCCCCAGTGAGGTTGGGCTGACCAATTTGGCCTAAGCCAAATACCTACACGTACAGATTGACCTGGCCCCTCTGGGACCTCAGTCAGTCTGATGATGTGTCCAGTTCTCCGTTGCAGCTGCAAGCAGGATTATTTGACAGATCAGATACTTGATCTTCGTAAAACGATTGGCAAGTCTCACACCGACACCCGTTACAGTAACAGCCATGGAGCATAATCTGGATTTCCCTAACTTGTGGTTCGACACGCATGTCCCTCGTTTCTACAAGCTTCCTCCCTTCATCAGAGAGCATGTGAGGAAATAGATATATGGATTGGGCCCCGCTGACCAACGATAAAACAAAGATCTTGTGTGATGACGCATGGCTCGTAAACACTCTTCTCTTGGCAGGAATATATATGCTCAAACTGACGTTAGAATGCGTCATCTGGGGAAAAAAAAAAAAAAAAAAAAACAAGCCACCAAGTACTTTTTATAGAGAAGTTCCAGGCGTGCCATTTCTCTGGCGTGTAAGCACTTCGGTTATACGGTCGGTCGAAACCCCGGATGTCGAACTTGCCCGGTACGATTCGTTCACTTACCCCCCTCCCCCCTACTTCCCCAGGCAGTGTCGCGAAAAGGGATTCTCCGCCCGGTGTCCACCGCCTCGAATAAATCCTTAGCACTGCTCAAGACAGCTGGGGACATGGATGATTTTGTGTTGGACAAGTTGAGCAGGATCACAATATGAAACAGCCGAATGTTTGATTGTCATTTGTAAGACTTGAGCAACGTGTCACTAACATTTACAGTTTAACATATCCAGTCTTTTCGTTGTTCCCTTGCATCCTCCATCTTTTTTTCCAAGTCTTGCTCCTTCTCACAACGCACGGCTTAGGTACCCGCGATCTCCACTAACAAGCGTCTAAATGCCTTAGCTTTACGTATTTATCCTGGCGGTCTGTTGGCCGGAGTTAGGTCCACATGTGGGTTCTACCCTAAGCCCTCTGTCTCCTGCCGTCGTATGTGCCAAGCTCCTTGAAAACCCAAGGGGTCGCCAGCTCACAAGCGTCACTCTCCGCCTTTTCTCTTGTTGTGCTGTTCTCATCCAGGTTGTTCCTCCAGGTTGCCTCTCTATCAAGTCCTCATCATGCTCACAGCATGGCGTTTACACCTCCAGCGAACCTTTCGAATAGCCTCAGGTCCACTGCTTCGGCCATGGCCTTGTATCCAGCAGGATTCAGATGAAGATAGTCACCTGTATCGTACTCCGGTTTCAGTCTGGTGGCATTCTTACTGTCCCGCACCGCGGCATCAAAGTCGATAACAGCATCGAACCGACCACTCGACCTAATCCACTTATTGACTTTCTGGCGAGCAACCTCTCGAGCAGGCTCACCATAGACCTGGCCTGGACCGCTCATAGGGGTGATAGTGGCGCCGAAGGCAGCAATCCCGGCGGCGTGAAGACGAGTAACCATCTGGTCAAGCGCAGCAATCAAGCGGTTTGCGACAGCAGTTTGAGCGGCAGTTTCAGCTGGAGCAGTACCGATGTCGTTTACGCCCTCAAAGATGATGGCATAACGCACGTTCGGATGAGCAAGGACATCACGATCCAGACGGCCCAAAGCATTGGGGCCAAGCCCATCAGCTAGAACACGGTTGCCGCCAGCGGCGAGATTTAGAACTGAGAGACGCTTAGCAATGGGCGATGCGGACTTGCGAAGGCGAGCGAGCAGTTGATCGGGCCAACGATCATTGCCGTTGGTGGTCGAACCACGGCCATCGGTGATGGAGTCGCCGATAATGGCAACAGAAGCATGAGAATTCGGCAGCCATGCTTGAACGGCCGAGATCAGGAACCACTTGTCGATACGCTGCAGGTTGTCGGCCGTTGCGGTCGTGTTGAGGTCCGTGGCTGAAACGAGATTACCCTGAGCAAGCCAACTTGATGTTCGGCTGCCCGGATGGCCGGTAATGCCGTGGCCAGCCTGGCCAGATGCCAGGTAGACGGTGATGGCGAGGCTGGTCTGAGCTTTCACTGTGAGACGGATTGGGTCTGACACGACGAGAGCACCGTTTGGCACGGTGAAAGAGCGTTCGCCAGAGAATGTTAGGTGCTTTAGGGTATCGGTACGGATGGCACTTGAGCCAGCTGCGCCATTCGCTGGCAGAGCTACTGTTGCAGCCGTGATCGGCAGGTCCGAGTTCCCAAAAGCATTGCTCAGCTGCACCCGGAAAATGGACGCATCTTGGGTCAAGTAGACCGTCTGGCGGATTGTTGTGTTCTGGAACACGCCGTCGGTGCTGTTCTATAGGGCTTGGTCAGCAGCTCGTTTTCTCTTTAGCGGCGATGCCTATTCCCTCCCTGGGTCTTATTAAAAGAGAAGAAATGTCTTAAGCCGACGATATGCTCAGACATGTCAGGGTACTCACATAGGGCGGATTGGGCAAGTTATATGGCTCAACTTGCTGTGGCATAGCGGCCCAGATGTCGACCCAGTGCTCCCGACAAGCTGCGAGGGTGACGCAGGTCGCACTTATGGCGAGCCCAAGTAGGCGTCGGAGGCCAAAGGCGCTGCTGGACATGACGGCAAGCCCTGAGAGAAGCTATGGGAGTGGCAGGCGGTTGTTGGCTTTCGTCCTGTATCGTCTTGTTTCTCCCTCGTCTTGAGCCCTCTGAGCCAGATCAACCGACCTTGGACTGGAGGTAACTATTTATGTCCAGTATGATGGCACCGTCACAAGCAGTCTCCAAACGCAGGCACCCGCTGTGACGGTTGCATCTTGTGGAGAGTTGTACCGCGGCTTGAGGGACCGAGAACCCGGGACGACGAAGACGGCATGATATCAGGCTAAATTGCATTGCTCGCGGTTCCATCGGTGCATTCACGGAAGCGTGGTGGACATGGAAGACAACGGTGCTGCTCTCAGAGGTGTTGGTCGATGGAGTAGGATCGGGGACGCCGCGGCTATAGTCGATGCAACCTGCTTGCCGTCTTCTCTGCCGTATGCGGAACGCGGACAACATGGGCCATGGTGGAGAAGGTGATGGGGGAGCGGGGGTGAAGGTTGGAAAAAAAACAAAAAAAAAAAAAAATGAAAGGATGCGTCCAAAGTATGGTGAATGATTCTTGTCCTTTCCGCTACCACCCAAGAGACATCCTTCCCTATCTGATGCCCTATATATGACCAATACCCTCTTCTGTTCTCGTCTTTCCAACCGATGAAGCAATCTGTTTTGTTGGCTGACCCTCTTTTCATCCAAATGCAAAGTCTGTCATGATATGCTAACCAAGATAAGAGG